>JASANH010000652.1:0-286319 GCA_030248295.1 Mesodorylaimus sp. YZB2_4 | reverse complement strand
GCGAGGTGGAGAGACGCAGAGGGACGCTGCTGTGAGTGCTGGTCCCCGCACAGCCCTGCTTAGAAGGTTTGACTGCTGCCCTGGTACAGGCAAAAATGGGCGTCGGTCCAAAAAAATTGAAAAAGAAAACAATTGCAGCGCTAAACAGCAAAATAAATCATCTTCTGAGCCTGGGAATTGAACCCAGGGGCCTGGCGTGCAAGGTCAGCGGGGGTTTATGTTTCGCAAACCGACCTCCATAACCAGAGATTGAACCCAGGGTGAGTCCAGTCACTCGCTCCCAAGCAATAAGGGGAGACGAATGCCGAAACGCTGCACCACCGCGGCCGCGAATACTCGATGGTGATCTAGCAGCGAAGTATTGCCTTTCGGGTTGACCAGTCACGGGAGCTGTGCTATCCAGTACCTATGTATCATGCGCAACCCCATGCCTACTGTTCCATGTATTCAACTACGTGAGGCAGGTTTGAAGTGACATCCAAAGATTTTCTCACGCCAGTTTAATTAGCAGTGGATAAAATTATTTCCTGCATCCGAGTCTTGCAGGACTTCCGCCCGTGCTACCAATAATGCTCAAAATGGCTGCAGGCACAACCCAGATTCCTTCTGCCACGACGTTCTACTATGGATCCATCTGGTTACCACATGGAACCCTGTTTTCTACGCCCCTGCTCCCCGTTCCCTGTTCTCCAGCATTTCGGAATTTATGTCTCTTCCTTTGTCTTTTGTGTTTCAAACATATTTTCTTACAGTATTTTATTTGTCCCATTACGAGGTCTCAGAAAACGACTCGCATAAGCGGCAGCCACTTGCACTAGCAATCGCATGAAAAAAGTTACTGATTGGCACCGACTCCGACTGCGGCCTAGAGTAAATGTAAAGATCGTATGAAGCCATGACATGCCGTATGCGAAAAAGTTTAGAAAACACTTACTTTCTTATTGCGGTTCACCTGTAGTGACTGTTGGGGTTTCTGTCGGCACTTCAGGGGCTTCGGTGGCTGGTGCTGATGTTTGTGGTGGGATGACATCGTCGAGCGTGAGGTTGAGCTCATGTTTGAATATCCTGTTATCGGGTATGTTATAATTGAAGATTTGCCAGTGGCCACGATTACAAGTGTGCTTGAACGTGGATATATGGGTCAGGTTTGCTGAATGGTTGCCCCCAGAAAGTCATCGGGCAAATTGAAAAATAAAGGACTTCACAAAAAAGACATGGATGATAAGAAAATTTTTAGACTTGGATTATTGTGATCGAGTACTGCCATTTTCAATCCATTGTGAACTTTTGGGTTTTTGTGGCAGGTTACGTAACCATGAATGTCGTAGCACTCGGATGAAGCGTGGTCGATGAAGAATAAAAGAATCGAGAAAATTTTTAAATAAGACATGACAATATGGGTTACTGATAGTCAAGTGAACATAATGTCCTACTGTTCAGGGAAAATAATATTTAAACTTTTTCTAAACACTTTCAATCGTGTTTTAAATGCGCAAAAGTTGAATGCACAATCTTTTAGAATCGCGCATTGAGTATAGTTTTCTGCAGAAAGTACAAAAATCGCTTCAAAAAGGTTTTATAACCCGCATCAGATTACGCCACTATTCAAACCCACAAGCTCATTTTCGCAAGAACTCTGAAGCTCATGAAATTCGCTTCGAGCAGCTCACTACAGTCTCTATTAAATCTCATATCTCATTTCAGTTTAAAAATTTCGTGGGCGTAAAACAGGTTTTTCGCAAGTTGGATCTGGCGGCTAGCTAGGAGCATCGCGAGCTTGAATAAGACTTCAACAAGAAGTGAGACTATTTTAAAAGCTTTTGCAAAAAGGGTACTGCTACGCACAAGATTTGTCTTCACTTATACCATTTGGTCACAAATTTATCCATCGCGCACAGTTTTTGAATTCACGCCAATTCTGGTTGATCAAACGTAGAGGCATATACAGCCGGTACCATGGCCGGTACGGCGACTGGCTTCGCTACTCTGGCGCCAATCCCCTTAGCGCTGAGTGCTTTAGACGCCAGTCGTTACCGCTGCTCTCTATCAAGCGCCGGCCGACTGATTGTGAGCTTCTCGTGTTTTGGCGATCCTTATTTTCACCCTCGCAGCCAGTGTCTCGTCGGTGTTGCAGGCGACTTCTCGTTGGGCACTTGTTGAGGAAGCATAGAGTTCGGAGGCCAGAGAACGCTCGGGGATGCAGCACTGGCAACTGTAGTCCCTGCTGGGTAATCGCTATCTGAGCTGGGGGTGTCTCGCTCGCCTTTTCAGCATCCTATTCCAATTTGTCCAGAGCAAATTGCAATTGTTGCCTCTCCTGAGCCCACTCTCGTTTCTCCAATTCTCCAATCGCCAATTGGATAGTGTCAACTTGGCTGCGTTCGAGTTTGGTTCGCAGTTGACGAATTTCATCTCTGTACTTGTTTCGCTCGTCTCGAACACGACTCCATTTCTCCCGCCAGTTGGCCGTGCACGCTGACCACCATTTCATCGTTCATCGGCTTCTCCATTTGGCTAGCACGGGCCTTGACCCGCAGGACAGCAGCACGAGGTCTGCGTCATGGGGCATGTTCATAGGTACTGTGGATTGTGATAGCAGCCACAACATTAGCGAGCTCCATGGTCACGGTCACGCTGCCCAACTGACTGCATGTGCACTCCTCCTTACCCTTCCCGCGACCCTAAAACCGAGTCCGTTGAAGCAACCCAGCACCCAAATGGGCAACAAGCCTGCTCGCCTTGTCGGACTCGTATTCGCCGCTTTCCGAATCGCCCTCGTTGAAGTCAGAATCGTTGTCCTCGCCAAACGAGAAGCCGAACTTGCCATTCGGGTTTTGACACACGCGACCGCATTCGCACCACGGACTGCACGAAAGGCCGTTTTTTGTTGCACGAGCAATGATCACTCACAAACTCTTCGCGAATTTCTTCTTGCGCTGCTTTTTGTTTTTGATTCACATTCGCGAATCCCATGCGCAGCGAATCGCCGCCTGAATGGAATTTTGTGATATCGATGGCTTTACTACGGTGACCCTGTGCTGATATTAACGACCGACGTGGTGGCCACCGCCAAAGCGGCTCATGATTAGAAAAGAGCAAAATGCACAAACTTTTCGGCAGTGATAGCAAGGGCAACAGTTTCTGGCTTTACACTTTGTGCAATAGCATATTACTTTACCACGCTCAATTACATCCTCGCTTTGGACTGATCGTGAGCCGCCATGATGAAAAATTCTTATCTGCAGCTCGTTTATTTTAAATCCGCGCGCGCCGTGCATGGCCTTTGGAGAAGTCCATTGCTCATTTTATAGTACGCTCCATCCCTTGAATGACTGATTTCCATTTTTATCTACTCATTTAAAGGCCAGCATCGACCGATCCGACCCCGGGCCTAGATCTCGATCTCGATCCAATCCGGGGTCTGGATCGGCCCGATCCCGATCCTGATCCGATCCGGCCGACTCGCTTCAAAAAATAGAAGATAGATGGGGATGACGTGTTTGGCACTGCGTCCTCACCAACCTACCCTGGCTCCTCGCTGTCACACTGTTAGACCACTCCAAAGGACATAGGAGAGCTAAGCAGCACCTAAAGCGGGATAATGCTGATTTGAGAGGAAAAACGGGATTTTCTCGTTATAGTATGTCACATTTTATCATTTCCCTGCAGATAAAGCGCGAAAAATTTTAATTGCCATCCGGCCGATCCAGCAGTTAAATCGGACTGGGAGGCGATCCACCCCTCAAATTGGCGGATCGGTGGATCAGTCGATGCTATTGTAGGTTAAAGGTATGTTCAGGCAGTGGAGGAAGTGAGAGTTGCTCGGCCTGCGCATGATTGCTCGGTATTGTGCGGAGGCTGGGTTAAAACGATTAACAAATCCCTATCTCAGAAATTGCGAACAGACCTGCCTGGCACAGTCGACGCGCAGTGAGAGTGCGCCATATACGCTGGGGATAGTTGCTCTTATAGATTCTTATCTGGCAGCCGACTGCGCGGCGGAGCGAGCAGCTGGGGAAAGGGCAATATTGCAGCCAATCATTATGCGTGGGTCATAATGGAGCTGCTTTATATCAGATGACTCAGGTATGAGTTGTCACTGGTATTTCAGTATCGACACTTTGTGCTATCATAGTTGCAGGCCAGGCGCGGTACCGCACGGTACCGCGCGGGACCGCGCCTGGCCCTCGCACGGTACCGCGCGGGACCGCGCCTGGCCTGCAACTATGTATGGTAGCCGGGCGCCGCCCCCCCCCCCCCAGCGGAGCAATGCACGGATTCAAAGCATGTCTTTGTGTGTATTTCGGCATGTCTTCGCGAAGTGCGTACGAACGTGATATTGTAAAGAGGGTGACCAGAAACGAAGATGTGCGTGGGGTTCACGTGCACAACGTCAGTAGCCAATCAGAGCGCGCCACGCTAAATTGCATGGTGTTGTAAAGTGTCCTCGCGAGGTAGGTGCCTGGGTTTGGAAGAAAGGACTGTCATTCTGTCGCGAGCTCTCGACCTGCGAGGGCGAATCTTCTCGTGCGACAAAGTGCGAAAGCGACGTTTGTGGCGATCACTCGAAGTGGTGGGGATTCGAAGCAAGTCGATCAACGATCAAAGTCGAGTTAACGAAAATGGCGAACGGAAAACACTCGGGCGAAGTCATGCACAAGATGCGGCGCAATCCAAAACGAAAATGGAAGTCGAGGAAACGCAGGCCGATCAAGATCAAATCGAAGAAATGCAAATGCAAGTCGGCGATCCGGAAGAAATCCAAGTCGAAGCCAATCCAGTCGAAGTGGAAGCGAGCGAAGAAACTGG
The DNA here is from genome assembly GCA_030248295.1 of Mesodorylaimus sp. YZB2_4. NCBI lineage: Eukaryota > Metazoa > Nematoda > Enoplea > Dorylaimida > Dorylaimidae > Mesodorylaimus > Mesodorylaimus sp. YZB2_4. The sequence continues at coordinate 281,510 of JASANH010000652.1, read as the reverse complement.
TCGAGTTTTCGATTGGTGAAGTACGTGCTCCTGATCCTGGTGGTGGTGGCGATGGTTAAACGAAGCTGCGGTAAGTCTTGTTTCTTGTCGCTGTAGGCCTGGGGCTCCCATGCAGCTACAACAGACGCTTAATTGATGCGTGGGGCTTGAGAAATGAGTTTCCGAGCGGGAAAATGGAAAACTTGGAAGTTCCATTTATCCGGGTTACGTATGTATAAAGATGCTGTACGTCTTCGCTAACATACAATAAATAGGAAATCTAATCCAGGGTCTGAGATTAATTACGAAAACTTTTCCGCCGGAAGTTCTCCCAGCGAAAGAATGGTTAGCTTTGCACCTCTCTGTGCCTTGAGTGCGGCAGCGAAGTGTCCTCCGACTTCCTCCAATCAAAGAACCATTTGGCTCTCGTGCCAGGACACCCCGCTACTGCACTCCTTGCGCTGAGGTTGACGAAAGGGCTAGCATTTTTGGAAACCTTTGGGCCAGGTTTCAAGCTGATCTCAGGTAATCGATAGATCTGGAATACCCAGCCGAGAGAGACTCCCTTTGAAAGGACAAGCGTTGATACAGTTTTGGAAAAAAGATTCCGTTTCAGTTTCAGTTAATCTCAAAAAATTCAGTAAACTGAATTTAATTGAATTCGGGTCTTCATTAAAAAGAATTTTGCATCTACAGTAGATGAACACTTTATAAGAAAAATCTCCTCTTTTCTTCATTCAAATAACCTACTCTTTCGCATTAGACTGTAAAAGTTTACAAGGAACCTTTGAACCGTTCTAATTCGAACTTGCCATAGCCAGTGATTGTAATTTCTTTTAATTCAAAAGAAAGCTCTATGTAAAATATTTAGTTCGTCTGGCCAACTTCTCAGCAGGAGTCAACGCCCAAAGTCATGCAAATTTTTGGGAATCTTTCTTATTTGTCGGGTCTTTTGTGCAAACCCAGAACCAGAGGTACTCGTATGGAAGACGGAGCCCATAACCGAACCTGAACAGCGAGTTCAGAAGAACCACGCGAGTGTTTCTCAACTTTGTGTCTCCTTACTGCACAAGAATTTTGAAAAAGGCCCCGGACTACGGGCGCTGACCGCTGCTGACCAGCAAGCCCGAAGGGTCTGAATAAATCCATGTTACGGCCACTTTGGGCTTTATAAGGATGACAAAATATGGCTCCAACACGCGATCAAGATAACTCGAACCAGCAACCCCTTGCTGCTTTCGTGTCTATTTGAGATTTTAGATCTGTACGAACATCTACAAACAGATCACTAATTTAATAAACGCGGTAATTCGAAAACTGAATTCAAATGATTTTAAAAAAGATTCAGTTACAGTTGAATTAAGTCTTGGCGAAGAGATCCAGTTTCAGTTACTGTTACTCTTACTGTATCAACGATAGAAAGGACTCATATCGAAGACTTTGATGCACGTTTCTGTCATATGAATATTGCACTGTAGACTCCGCCGTCCCTTTCGCTTACACTGCCTTAAACTTGGTTTTCAAACAGCCAACCTGCACTTCCTCGATGCCTTCGGCGACGAGGTCACGCTAGCGTACGAAGACGGCCAGATGCACCTCGACGTCACTGGATATTCTGACGCCAAGGCTGTTCTCCTGGACAACGACGGCAAGCAAGTGTCCGAGACCATTCTGGACAAGAACGGCACCGGAGTGCTCATCCTCAATCTCACGGTCAACACCAAACTGGCTTCCTACTACTACAAGATCGGGAACGGAAGCAAGATGAAGGCGTTCGAGTTGTTCTACATGATGTGTAAGTGGCAGCGGCTTACGGTGTCTTCCTTTGATGCCTAGAACCAATTTTAAGGCGGGAGCGATCGCAAGATGAAGTGCGAGAAAGAGGACAAGCCGTTCTGCATCATCACCATCAATGGACCACAGTGCGCGAAAATGGACAAGGAGGACTGCACCTCTCAACACAAACCGCCTTCGGGGTGGCAAAACCTGACCTGCGGCGGCGGCTATCGTTCGCTCTGCGAGTCGCTTGCCAGTGGCAACTACAAAGATGCGACGGCCGAACAAAACCAAAGATGCGGAAGTAAGTGTTTTCCAGCGTCTTTATAATGCTGCCTCAATCCCTCGAAATTCGAATTTCTGCTCTGCATAGACGCCTATCCGCGCATCTTCTACGACAACACAATGCGTCTCTTCAACAGTGCCTTCCGCTACATTCCAAACTCCACCAGCAATATCTTCCTCGAATGTCCCATCGGTTCGGCGGTGGACAACGGCAATCAGACATGCTTCCTGCTCGACCACCAAAGCGGCAAAGTGTTGCTGGCCTTGTCGAGTCAGCAATGCGTGCGAACCCAACTGCCCATCGACGATGGCCTCTTCTCTGACGGCGTGACCAAAGCCCTGAAACTCGTCTGCGTGATCGTTGGGCCACCGGCGCTGTCGCCTACGTCAAGCATATCCTCGTCGTCTTCAGTAAGCTTTTGGTTGGCTCGCCATTCGGGCGGTCCTTGACTGCTCTTTTAGACGGCACTCTGGAATGCGTGCCCCACAAACTGAGCAACGGTCTGTCCAGGGTTGAATGCTCGTTGAATCCCGCACCAGGACGGGGCTTTTCGTACGGTGGGACCGTCCGCGGACCGAGCGGCAAGACGCGGAGGGTAAGTGCCGTGACTGATTTCGGACACTCTTTATTCGAACATCCGCTCTCCTCTAGCTCAACAAAGATGGCTCGTTCGAAACGCGAGAAACTGGCCCGCACGAAGTCGAGTACGAAGCTTGCTTCCTTGACTCGTTGAAAGCGGCCCGCCCAATCTGCAACATGTTTAACCAAACGGTCAACGTCGAGAGTAAGTGCTCTGATCAAAATTGTGCTGTCTCGGTGTCGTTGGATCGAATAAGCTCGACGTTTTTTGTAATTTAGCGACAGCGGGGGTGCAAGGTGGAGACATGCAAGGCCTGGGTAAGCAAGTGGATTATCTTTTCTACAGGGCCAAAAGACGTAACGCGAGTATTTTTCTTGTAGGCGTTTGGATCGTCGTCGGAATCGTCGTTGACGTCTCCATGTTCGTTGCCATCCTGATTTCCGCCTTCTGGCGCTCGCGCAAACGCCGTCAAGCCAAGGAGTCGATCGAAGAAGGGCACGCCGAGCCGGCCGAAGGGAAGACCATCAAGGGGCACCCGGAAATGATCGAAGCCACCAACGGGCCCGAAAGCGCAACGTGGGAAGAACTGAACATCGCGCTGTCGAAAAAGACCAAGATGGCCCTGGCGTGCCTCAACAAACAGTTCAAGCAGATCACGGACGAAGGCAGGGCTGTCAAAATGCCGGGAGTGCGCCACGCGGCCGGAGGCGCCCAGGACATCTGCACGTCGAAGCAGCTGGTCCTGAACAACGTGCCCGACGACAAGACACGCTCGCTGCACGTGAATTCCCTGAAAGACTCGTAAGGTCAGTCGGTGATGCGGTCGATGCCGTTGTGGTCGAGTTCCTTGACAGCTGTCGCAGTTCGATGTCATTGTCAATGTGCGGCCACCACACATGGAACCTTGCTGTTGCCTTCATTGCTGCTTCTCCAGGATGTCCCTCATGTAGAGTCTCCAGAATTCCCATGCGCGAGTTTGTGGAAACCACAATCAAAATACACATCCAGCAAGGTCAGCCTAGGCCACTGTCACCACCCGCCCACCACAATCAGTCCTTGACACAAAAGAATCTTCTCCTCGTACGACAGTGCTTGCCTCTTGTCGAAAAACACGTGCAGCTCGGAAGGGATTTGCTTCTTGTCGACTGGCCACCCTCGATCTTGATATGCAATGATCCCAGCCAATGTTGGACCCCGAATAGTCCACTATACTCAAAGTATTTTACACTAGAAGGCAGACCACTCGCGGGGGATTCAACACAAGACGGGTTTGGTTGTATTTGACTGGCAAACAAGTGTGTGCTACAGTAGCTTACCGCAATTCGAAATTATCGCTGACACTTTAGCTTCCGTGAGGCGGCCTATTGCACTCACTTCAGCGGGCCATATCGAGGTGTGGCACTCGACTGTCTGTTGTCATGATGTGCTTCACTGAGAAGTGCACTCCTTGACTGGGCGTGAAATTTTGGATGCATTTGTCGCCATGATTGGAACACAGGGCGCAACAAGGCTGATCATAGGCTGATCGATACATTACTTGTATGGGTTTGCAATGATTTTGTATGCATTCACAATTTAGATGGAATACTGCTGCTGCTTGCAATTCTCATTCCCAGTGTACTGATCAAAGTTCCTGGCAGCCAAAGCCGTAGCCCTGGCGAGCAAGCCTCACAATGTCGCACACTACACTGCATATCTAGTCGGGAAATACGATCTCTACTGTGCCAGTCACATACTCTCACAGTCGCAAGTGCTTGTCCCACGGCGAGTACACTGTACAGGTCCAGCTCGCTCGGTACCTGCCTGAGCCTCGTCCGCTCACGCTACACTTCTGCGTGACCATCCAGCCTGACCGCTTGCTGCACCCTCGACCCACAGGGTCAAGCCCCTCACACACACACTCCTGAACACCCACTGGCATTTCAGGCCAACCAACCCAATTTGCTAGGGAACTACGCACAAAATCCAAACCTACCACTTATCAAAATGTGCCTCGATCGGGTTTCTGTGACCCACTCGCTATGCACCCCAAGCCACGTTTATTGTTGCCCGAGCGAGTATCACAACCGCTTCGACTGTTCTACCAAGAAACCTAATACGAGCTGACACTGAATTCAGTGCCCATAATAACCACCCGGCACAACATTAAAATCATCCCACACCACCGTGCACATCGCTTGGTCAAAAAAGTACGACTTCCATACTAAAAGGACAAGAACAGCCGAGCCCGTCACCAAGCGCGCCTATCCTTACATAAAACTCCAAGCTCGCATAGTAATCTTCAACACAAACCCACAATGGCAAATGTCCGTTTTGGGAAGGGCGGATGAGAATCTGCATTCAATTCACAGCTGCACATCATCGCCATCCGATCGTCCCAAATCCTCCCGAATAGGAAACATTAACACCGGCGACAGCATAAAACTCAAATCAGGCAAAGCGTCCAGCAATCGTCTCGCCTCATCGCTCAATGCCGATTCCGACGAAGACGAGGCGCCCAATCGACCAGCCGTCGTTCGATGATTGCTAGTCATCAACTTCTCCAATAAACTTACACACGTTGCATTCGATTTGGCCACCGTTGCTGCCGATTGACTAATCTCTCCCACTTTAGGACTCGACGATACCGAATCATCATCAGCCATTAGTCCTAACAATTTCAGATCGCTTTTCCACGCATCAGTCGCAACAGCAGTCACCACACTCCCTCCACCACCATTGCCCAAATCGTAACGGCCCATTGACGGAGACGATACTGTTTTAGTGTTTGAAAAATAATCAAGATCCATCGAGCCAGAATCGACCACCCCTAACAAGATCAATCCTTCAAAGAAACCCCTTAAAACCATCGCACTCTCTCTTACCTTCGCACAACGGATTACTCAAGCCACTCGAACTCCAATCAAACTGCGCTGGTGCAACAACAGTGCCATTCGCCGAGCCACCAACTCCGTGACTATTCGACACGGCACTTACAGCCGGACCATCGACGGGCGAAGAACAATCGTCTCCAGCCGATTTCTCTGCCCCAACAGCCGACGATAATGATTGAACATTGTTACTCGAAAAACTGACAGGCTTTTCAGGCGTCAACGCAGAATTGCTTAGTTGCCAAGCAAATGCGGGTAATTTTGGATTCCGTATTTTTGCCTATAAAATTTTTTATAATTAATCGATAAAGTTAAAAAAACTGTCAAACACATACCAGTTTCAAATCCATTCGTAAGGCCTGCAAATGCCGTTCGTACACTTTCGATTCACCCCATTGGTACTTCAACGCAGAGGCTTCTTCGATCAATCTTAATGATGTCCAAAGCGACAGAACCTCACCCGCCATCGTATCACTGAAAATAAAACATTTTTTACTCAAATAAAAATAGATTTTCTAGAGCCTCCATGAAAAAAATTTTGCGAAAGTGCGAAAACTCGTGTGTAAGCTTCGATTTAGCTGGCTTATAATTTTTCAACCCTCTAGACCGAGTAAATTACTTGTAACAGAAGCTTATTTTTTATCAAAAAATGCATTCTTTTAAAAAATTCAAATTTGAAAAAGGAGGTGAGAAAATTTGAATATAAAACTATGCATAACGCAAATTACAATAGAAATTTGCAAGTTTGCGCATTTGCAGATTTAATCTTCCCCAGGAACGAATGAATGAACCGACGAGAAACAAAAGAGGAGCTAGTAAAATTGACCAGATATTTCCACAGATTCTTACCAATCTTTTTTATCGTTCTTTCGCTCACGATCAGTCGAAGTATCAGAAATCGAGCTTTCTCCGACGAGGTCGGCCAACAATTTGAGGACACTATGATCATCTGAGCATTCATCCTTACTGGCTACTTTTTCACTTTCGTCCAACTTTTCTTCGTTTTCACTCAATGCCTCGTGGCAGGACGACGGAATATTCCAGCAATCATCAAGTATTTGGCCCAAATCACAGATAAGAGAGTCCTAAAATATGAAAATGCAATTCCGTGCTTTTGCATCAGACCCACTGGAGGCTGAATGTTCACACCGATGTTCAGATTGAATTCTAATAAATTCTAATATGAATTTTAAGAAAGCAAAATTTAAGCACAAAATTTGCAATATACGATCTCCCTGGTAAAATAAACAGTTTCGATAAATCCAAGCATTTTCCGCGGAAAAATCGGGACAAAATGGAAACCAACATTTTGAATTTTAACAGAGTCTTACTCCGAATAAAGTTTTTTCGACAAACCAGGCATTACGTCGAGAGAGCAAAGATCGGATAGGCCACCAAAAAGTTACCACAACACAGCCGGGCATAGGTCAACTAAATCGGGCCCGTTTCTGATCTGTCACTCTCAAACCATGTTTTTTCAATTTTGAATTTTCTAGCTCACTGGTTTGCTTTCGGTTAAAAATCCAAAAAATCACCCACTTACAACAGATAAGGATACAGTTTCAGGCGGAACTTGAGGCAAAGCCAAACTTGTGCTCGCCGCTGGCCTTAACTGTTTTTCTTCGAAAACTGCCGCTTCCGATTCTTGGACATTTTGCGATTGCTCCACAGCCACTGGTTGAGCAGGTGCTGAAGCAAATTCGAAATCATTCCATTCATCATCGTCGGCATCGCCTTGAATTGTTGTTGCGAACGGATCTTGTGTTTGTTCATTTTTTGTCAACTCCTCATCGCCACCCGTAAAATCCAAACTGGCCTCTTTCTTATCATCAAATGCCGCCCATGACTCGTCTCCTTCTGCCGACGAGGCAACATCCGCCGAATCCGTCATGTGATTATTGTTTCCAATACTGATTTCCTACCTTATCAAACAAAAATCTTATCTCTCTGATCACAAATTCATCAAATCACAGCACATGGCCACGGCCTACCAAAACGCAACACTCGCACACCTTAACCTGAGCATCAACTACTTACTTCAAAATCGCGCGCTTATAAAACTCAATTTTTCAACAATATTTTATTCCAATTCCTCAATTTGTCGTTTTATTAAAACTAAAATCAAAAGTCAATTCGTAAATGTCAAGCACTGAAGGTCACTGTAGCAAGGCGTATGTCAAGCAAATACGAATCCACTATCAAAATGGCAAAGTTCACAAAATTTCTCTCAAGGCTTCAAAAACTCGTAATCACGAAAAAAGTCATCTTTGGAGATAGCGCTACCGCGAGCCGAGGTTTACAAAAAAGCAAAAGCAACATCAACCTGAAGCCGCCTAAGATCAACTGCAAAAAGGCATACAAAACCATCAGTACCAGTCATGTGCAGGTTCGACTCCCAGCCGGCTCAAACCTTTTTGCTTCTCATCAGGGATAACGTACCTTAAATCTAACAAAAAATTTCTGTCTTCACATCAAACTTTGTACATTCGAAAAAACCAAAAGAATCGTCCTCGCTGGGATTCGAACCAGCAACCTTAAAAAACGTACACAAACCACTGCACTAAACCAGATCAGACAAATCCCTGCATTTGGTCATTAGCAGAAAATTATAGTTAATTAAAAAAAAATTTGGCCAAAGCTAGTCTGATTTCTCAAATGCAACCTGGGATATTTTGCGTAAATAAAGGCAATCTGATCAAAAAATCTATAAAAACTTGTCAGTTTTTCTGTAGAAAACGATCAACTAACGAATCGTCGCATTTATATTTTTCATGCCACCAATAATAGATGTCCTCATACGATTGCCATCTCGCCATATAATTCTCATTTATCCAAATTAATCGACGGCATAATTGACAATAAGCACGTTGAAATAATTGCGTCCACGACATAACGGCGTCATAATTCTTTTTCCATTCGAAATATTTAGCATATTCATCCAAATTCGTGTCCAAATATAAAATATATTCAGCCAATTTTTTAGCCGAACTAAAATTAGTTGCCAATATAAAACCATTTCGAGGATATTGTTGGTCATTTCGTTCCAAAAAATTTCCCGCTCCACCCAAAACGATAGGTACAATATCTTGTAAAAGACGATCGTAGAATTTTTCCGTCATATAATCTTTACAAATACTATTTTCGAATGATAAATAAAATTTATATTGTTTCAAAATTTCATACTCGTCGCAATCTTCTTTGTCACATTTTAAATTCCCGCAATATCCATACACATCGATAGGCAAATATTTTTGTAATTCCATAACCAACTTTTCTCTTTCGCTTCTAGTCGAACAATGACTAACGAACCAAGCCACAAGTTTAGTTTTCTTCTTAACAATATTTTTTATTTCCCGATTCAACTGATTTTTCGGTTTTTTCAATTTCCTTTTCATTAAATGACCATATGGAGCAGGAATATCCGAATCGTATCGATAAGTCATTGTTAAATTGAATTGTCCACCAAAATTACGTAAATTCGACCATCCCACATCGATAACACTCGTTGGCGATTCCCACAATGCCATGACGTACGATTGCAAAGGCGATCGATAAAATGGCCAATCAAACATTCGAATATTTGGTGGATGAAAAACGACAGCAGAACTACGACGTAGAAATCGACGATCACTCGTCAATCGACACGGCAATTGAGGGCATTCTTGCTTGAGGAAATTATCTGTCATGGATTCACGAAAAAATGAAGTCCAATCCAAAATATATAATAAACAACTCTCCCCGTTTTCTGTCTTTTCGAAGGTGGACGATTTATTGATTGCATTTTTCGATTCTCGTCGCACAGTACTCTTCTCCCATCGACCATCTCTGAGTAATCCGTTAAATAATTTCACATCTTTACGTATTTCCGACCGCGTAATGACATAATTGTAACCGAAATAAACCATATAACCAAGCAGACAAATTACAGGAAGCAAGCGGAGAATCGTCGTCTTCATATTGTCAATTATCTAAAACGGTCGCGTCTTTGACTGACATTCTAATAATCTAGCCGACAAAATTTCAAAAAACGTACATTTGTACACAATAAATCCTAGCGACATTTCTGACGAATGATCATTTTTACAAATCCTAATCGAAAAAACGTTTGTATAGAATGCGAAAACGCCTGAAATCAGTAACTTGACATTCGTCTCACGATCAGCCCATAACCACATGAAATTACATGTTATAGCACCAGAATCCTTATTCTCGTCTCTTAAGGCATTTTAGGATTCAGCAAACAAAGTCGATTATTCTACAATTGAGCTTTGGCTACGAATTGATTGCCACTCCCTAAACAAACAAAAACTAAGACTCGGCCGTCAAATAGTTTATCAAACAATTTTTCAAACAAAGCCGAAAACTTACCAATTCTTTGGCCCGGTACTTTATTCCAGAAGAAACTCACCCACCAGCCACCAGTACAAAAATTTTTCCCGCCTCGATGGTTCATTAAAATTTTTTACAGTAAATCTTCCTAACTGCGCACATCGGCACAGACAAACCACCTACTCCAAGGCTGAAAATTCCGCGGGAATTCAAATTAAAGATTTGAAAAGACCCATATTTCGGACTAACAACGAATTCATTTAATTCGCAACAAGTGAATCATTAATTCCTGAAAAAAACCCCCGCTTTTATCACTCGCTTCTAACGCGAAAAATCAAATCTACATTTTGAGCTTTTTGAAAAAGCACCAAAACAAAAACGAGATTCCTATACTGCACAAAAAATTGAAATTCACAGATAATTCTTAACGCACGTTCAAAAACCGAAGCTTTATATTGAACCTTGATCATTCCGATTTAGCGAGGCCCACGACTTTTGCCCAAACCAGTTACCGACACGAGGCCGCTTGGGTCGACCCCGTTTTGACGTCCTCGTCCCGCGCTGATCCACCTGGACCTTTGACACTGACTCACCGGGCCCGGCGGGCACTCGGCCACTTCGGTGAATGACATTCGGCCTCGACCTCTGGGCAGCATGACCATCGGCGCTGGTACCGGTTCGTCCGCGATCGGCACTCGTCCGCGACCTCGAGGGGGCCTGACCCCCAGCATGGGCTCGGGCGACGGCACGGGCGAATACTGAGGCCCGGTGAATATGCCATCGTCGAAGGTGCCGATGCCGTCCACGTCCGTCCCCACACCCATCGTCTCCAGCCCCGAATTGCCCGCCGTTTCCAATTCTTCAACATCGGCGCACATTCGATTTGCACTTTGTCCATTTTCTTGCGCTGCCAACTTTGCCTCATTCCGTTGAGGACCATTCTCGATCGGCCACTCGCCCTCCGCTTCCTCTTCCGTTTCGTTGGCCAGCACGGGCTGCTTGCGTCCACTGGCCTTGGACACTGCTCCCACCTTCATCTCCCAAACCACCTTCTTCCCGTCCGTGCTCAACACACCCATCGTCTGACTGGCGAGCAGACGCGGATCGAAGCCGGCGTACAGGATCTTCGCCTTCCAGTACTTTTCCACACTCGATTTCGATTGGCGCAGTCGCACTTTTTCGATGAATCCTTCCGGCACCGAATTTTGCACGGTCGTCGTCGTCGTCGCTTTCACATCGACTCCCATTCGTCGACTGAAACGACGCTGCAGCGCCGGCGTTCCGAAAACCTTGGCGCCAAAGTCCTTCATGTCGAATCCATTATTGATGTGCCCTTCGGCCACCGACATCAATTCGTCGAAAAATGATTCGTCCTTGCAAACTTCGGCCGACAACGAGTAGCCCGAGCTGCGACGCCCCAGCATTCGAACGCACATCTCGGCGAATACCTGCAAAAAGAATAGAAAATCAGCGGCGATTTTGGCAAAAAGTGCGAAAAAAACGACTCACGTCCACAGTCAATTGCGTTTCTCGGGCAGCGGCCCTTTTCAAGTAGTCGCTCAGTTCGGGCGCCGACCACGTGGAGCTGATGCAGGCCGCGGCATCGATATTCTGCATCTCAACCTGGAACAAGTAGCTGGCCACCGAATAGGCGCCGAATCGCTCGAAATGATAATTGTCGTGGAAATATTTCCACGAAAACAACGGCCGCCTCGGATCGACGTAATTCAAAACGAAAAACCCGTATTTTTCGTAAATCTAAACATAAGAAAATTCGAATTTTAAAAAAAAGCTAAAGCTAAATTACTTACGCGCGATTTATCAGCTCGAATACCGAATCCAATTTTGAGAAATTCCTAAAACGACGGATTTTTAACGGATTTTCAAAAAGCTGGGAAATGCCCACCTTTCCTTCCAGCATCTTGGCAAGACGTTCGGGCAAGGCCACGAATCGGCAGGATCGAATGAGCAACGTGAACCCGTTCAAAGTCGACACGGATATCAAGGCCACTTTTCCCAGTTCGTACGACCCTGAAACACGTTTTTTTGCAATTTGTCCCGAAATAACAAGAAAAAACTCACTTTGCCTGGTCAGCTCGCACACCTCATCTTCGCCCAATTCTCCTTCGTCGCTCGCCTCGTCCTCCTCCTCGTTTTGCCCCGTTTCCCGATCACCGTTGTCGCCCGCATCGAACTGGGGCATCATCGCCGAATGAGCACGTCGATACGCATCGCCGCCCACTTGCTCCTGCGATTGCTGCAACAATCTTCTTTGTCGCCGACGTTTGGCCTTCCTGCTCGATTTCGATGTTCCATTTCCGTCCGGTGGTTCGTCCGTTTTGAAATTTACACCAACAATTTTGAAACGACCAGCGGCGGCGACGAATTCGTCGAATTTATGATCAAACTATAAGAAACAGCCAATTTTAAGAATGCGTTCGAGAAGGGAAGTTTGAATTTCTTACCTCAGACGGTCGATCAATAATAATCACCCGGTTCGATTCTCCTGGTTTCCGCATTTCAGAGGCAGCTCTGAAAACAAAATACTGTACGTGAAAGTTGACTTGAAAACTAGGGAGACCCTGCAAAACAGTCCGAATCGGCACTAGCTCTAACCTTTGCGAATTCATCTTTGTCTACGCGTTCAAACAATCTCGTTCCGTCTCAACGAACCGCCTGCACTGCACGTGCTGACCGGGCAAAAACAACGAGATCGATACAATAGCTCCGCACCGACTTTTCACAGTATTTTTTAAGACAAGCAACTCGACGAGGCGAGGCAGAAAATTCCTACGAAGTTCGAAACATCATGCAGACAAGACAGCAAGAAGCCACGACCGCATCGTAAAAGGAAATTTCACAATCATGACTAATAGCGCCTTGTAGCAGACATTTACGGTAAGTATTTGCAAAACGCGGGAGATTCAAAAGTCAAACACAGTTTTTACTGACCATTTCCTGTAATTAATGACATCTAATCGTAAGCATACAATGAATGATACATGCAAAGATCCCGCTTGTGAACTGTTCGAAACAGAATCTGCGGATTATATGTTTTACTGACAAATCACCAGTTGTGTTGCCTGTATTGGAACAGCGAGTCTGTTTGGGGTGGGGGCGACACCAGTGCCGCACACACGGCTCTGCCCACTTCATTCTCGGCCAGGATGGTGTACTGGCCGTAGTGTTCACACCGGACGGTTGGTATGGTCAGATTGCACTTCTCAGTCGTGTCGTGAATGTGCACGTCGTCGAATTGTATTTTCTGACCATTGAAGAGCCAGGTGACCTGCAAATCAGTGTGGGGTCAGGATACTGTAGAGTGTACCCGGAGTGCGGTTGCAGGTACCCCTGCTCAGTCTTACCCTCGGCCTGGGATTGCCCAAAAGCATACAGTCCAAAGTGACACTGGCACCGAGCTGCACTGTGGCGTCGCCAAATACTTTGAGAAATTCTGGCGGAGTCGACCAAGGATTAGTGAATTTGGGAATCTCGTAGTACATTTGATTGACGTGCTGAAAGAGAACGTGTAGTCAGGGCTGACATGGGGCCCCCACCCTCACCTTGGTCAATGGTGCCGATGGTGGTCTCTGGCTGTCTCCATACCCATTCGAATACATATCAGCGAGGGAGACGTACGAATGGTCCTGGCACACTGGCCCGCTTCTGGCAGATGCACTGCGAGTACTCTAATTCTTTTCTCTTCTTCCAAGACCAAGTGGCCGACATTGTTTTCATAGGCGAAGAATGTTCGTCAACTCGGGCTCGAGTGGCCGCCACGTCGACTGCAAACACTGGCAAACCGGTAGGAAACGGAGCTTTATTTGATCTTCTCCCCTCTTGCTCAACATCCCCTCCTAGCACCCAACTTTGATGGAGCTAGGTGAGCTGTCGCCTCTGAGACGCTCCCCTCCACAGGGGGAGCGTCTTGGCAGTGAGATCCTTGGCTCGCCCTGAACAGACTAGGGCTGACCAGAGGTCACACAACGCAGTCCACGGATGAGGCTATACTGTCCCACCAAGACGGCGGAGCAGCCGCACGTGTCAGCCGTCGAAGGGGGTCCTGACGGGCCTTAGCCCGAAATGCTCACAGAGCAGTTCAGACCAAGAAGTCTAGGCCAGTTCTCTACTGAACCTGCAACCAAACCGGACACAAGACCTCGAACTCGCCCTCGGTCTCGTGCCGGTCCTGACTTGGGAGAGGCAGACCAGTTCCCTGAATCAGTGCACGAATAGGCTGGACAGCATAGTCCATGCCCCAGGATACCCTCGCCTGAACCTGCTCCCATGGCTCCAGCGGGGTAAGTCCACGCTAGACTTGAGGATTCCCTGCAGACACCCACCTGATCGTGGTCACGTGACATGTGTCACAGGCTGGATAGTCCTGCCTGTGTTGGAGAAGATACTGGGAAAAAGATGATCTCGAAAACCCTCCAGGCATGCCCCCCACCCCCCCCCCCCAGTCGTAGGTCACAGAGACACCTGTCAGGCTTCTGCCCCGCGTAGATCGAGCGTCCAACTGTGGCACCTGATACGCTGTATGCGGCGGCCAGTCAAGGCAGCATACAACCTTCTCCACAGGCACACCTACATTGCCTACTGTCTCCTGGCTCAGGTCACTTGTCGAACCTGGGATGTTGGACTCCCCTCCCCCACAGATCCACCTGCAACCAGCATTCCTGGCGGTGGGGAGATCGATACTCTCCCCTGGCTGGGAAACATCAACCTCTCCGGTTGATGTTTCAGCCGCAGGTATATTCCAGAGACTCGCCTTCCCCCAGCCGGACTTTTTAGTCCTAGAGACTTTGGTCTCCCACCGCCCGAGGCTACGCAGCCCATCTTCCAGATTTGGATCCCCTCACCCGGGCCCGGGTCGTGGTCTAGCGGTTACGGAGACTGCCTATCACGGTGGGTGCGCAGAGGGGAGGGTCGACTCCTGCCTGGGTAAACAATGATGGTCAAACGTGCTCCTTACTCCCCCCCCCCCCGTGCGCTGAGTCGTGCTTGGCTACGGATAAAAAATTACATGACATGACATCCGCAAGTCCAGCCTCCCATGACTGGTCCCTCCTCGCTCAACATACTCTTCTCCGACACACTCTTTCTTTCATCTTCAACAAGTAACCTCGCAAAATTAGTTTTCCGTAAAAGAAGAACTGATTCAATAAAAAATCCAAATTACATAATCAGCACACACCCACGACGTAGCTAAAACTAGTGGCACCATCCCCTCACTCCTCTTTCAACGATCCCTTCTCCCTCTTCACAATGTACGCCTTGTAGAAGAATCGGGCGAAGAGCAGGAAATACGTGTTGTATAGAAACTGCTGCAACAAGGCCAGGATCAAGGTCGTGTCGCATCCAGTCTTCGATTCTGCTTCGTATCGATTCATATTGTGATAGGTCTTATAGAGAGCTACGGCATTCAGGGGCACGCAGACTAGAAATTGGGCCAATTGCAACGATGTGATCAGCGGGGCCACCACAGCAGGCAGTCTCCAACGCATGGCTCGAATCGTGTAATAAGCGTACATCAGAGAGTGCACAGCGTAGTTCATGGCCACACCCCAACGGGGAGGCGACGACCAATATGGATAGCAGAACCAGCACCACAACAGCACTGTGCTGTGGTGATAGAAATGAAGAAAAGAGACTGGTTTCTTTCGAAGAATCAAAAACACCGTATCGATCAGTTCAGGAGCCTTCGAAAAGTGAAATGCCCAAACCCAAAATGCCAACGGTTTGCGTGTGTAATAATCGCCCGCTACGCAGTACGAATCGAAATAGCCGTATCTAAAAAGTGAGTACAATAGTTACAGGCGGGGAGAGATCCTAGACAGCCTACTTTACCATTGGGCCATCACGGGAAGGCAGTTGAGTCAATGCCCCTCATGTCACCAGGGGAGATGGTTCTATAAGCACTCCAGGTACCCTAGACGTTCAGGCACAGGCCTATGGCCCCTACGTCCAGGTCTATAAGGGCCATGGGAAGGCAGTCGAGTCAATGCCCCTCATGTCACCAGGGGAGATGGTTCTATAAGCACTCCAGGTACCCTAGACGTTCAGGCACAGGCCTATAGCCCCTACGTCCAGGTCTATAAGGGCCATGGGAAGGCAGTCGAGTCAATGCCCCTCATTTCACCAGGGGAGACGGTTCTGGAAACACTCCAGGTACCCCCAGGAGGCCCAGGCATCACCTACTCCTCCGTGAAGTCAAGTCAAGGTCTCAACTAACCCACTCCTCCACTCTGACCCGATCCAATCCGATCAGTGGAGATGCAATTGGATCGGATTTGGAGGACGAATTCTGGTGGATCCACTAATCATAGATTTGGTCCTCCAATCAAAATCCTTCCCGATCAGTGGTCAATTCTCTGATCCACTGATCAGGTCGGATTTGGAGGGCCGATTCTCTGATCCAGTGCTCCCTACGATTCGATTCAACATCGCTGACTGGTATCCAAGGTAGTGTAGACCCCCCTAAAAAATTTTTGAAAAATTTTTCAGGGGGGTCTACACCCTTCTCATTTTTTAGACCCCCTGTCCCGCCCGGCAAGGGTCCCCCTGTCTCGCCCGGCAAGGGTGTGCAGGTCACGCAGTCTGTGCCCTCCACCTTTACTGTGTTCGACCGCCTACTTTTTTTGGCAGAAGAAAATTTTTTTACATAGCGAAGACCCCTTTTCAAAGTTTTTAAAAAATTTTGTAAAGGGGGCACCCTTCTCATTTTTAAGACCCCCTGTCCCGCCCGGCAAGGCAGGGTGTGCAGGTAACTTTACTGTTTTTACCCCCCCCCCCCCCCCCACTATTTTTGGCAGAAGAAAATTTTTTTACATGGCGAAGACTCTCCTGTCCCGCCCGGCGAGGTTGTGCAGGTGCTTTTGCTAATTTTGACCCCACCCCCAAAAGAAAAATTTCATTTTTATATATCCAGTAAAAAAGACCCCATGTTTTGCCTTGGAAGGCCCAAACTAATTTTCGCGGGAAAAATTTAAATTTAAAAAATTCAATTTTTACAAGCAACCAAAATGGGCCGCCAAGTCGCCGACCCCGACCCCCCCCCCTGCCCCGGGAAGAAGATCAGACCCCCTCCCCGCAGACGAAGTCAGCGATGTTGATTCGATTCCAGCCTACTGTAGACGTACATCTCAGCCATCTACATATCTATCATCTTGTTTGTTGACATACTAGTAAGCTCCCGCCATCTTCCAATAAGCTAACATCCCTACATAAGGCCCTCCCCCCACCCCCCCCCCGGAATTCAACCCTTGCCCTTTGACCCGCAATCAAGTCTATGACAGAATTTCCTCAATCCTAGTATAATTTTCTGGCAAAAATGTTACTTTTTCAGATGTCCAATGAACTCAGGCAGAGTGTGATAAGTGCCGAGAACACTAAATGCCGTCAGCAACGCGTTCCAAATAATGAGCGGTGTGTTTAATTGAAAAGGTGCTCGATTTTGTAAATGTCGCCGACCAGCATATAAAAATAACAAATATGCCCCGGCTAAATAAAATGATCGATGCCAATTATCGGCCATCCACCGCTGAGCCAAGGCTGGATCGAATTCCGATTCCGTCATCATTTTCCACGCCGTCGTCCCACCACTTTGACTGACATTTAATTGAATAGTCGAACCCATTTTGGCTTAAAACAATAAATACGTCTAGAAACCAATCGAAACTCAATTACCGTACTAGCTAAATTGATCATCACAGTCCACCCCACACATGCAGTTGGCAGCTCCCACATCCCCCCCCCCCCCCCCCTCGAGGCACCTGAACCACTCTAGGCATCTATGTACACATAACGAGACAGGCGTGCGTCAAGCGAAAAGGGCTTTAGAAGAGAAGAAAAATAGGAGAAATAGCTTTATTCATACAATATTCATAATGCACCTTGCCCGAGACCCTAGACGATATGAACATGGACAAAACACGAGGGGTCGGCCAACCGGAGCCAACGTGGACTAAAGCAAGGAAACGCCCACTACACTCATCCTATCGATTTTCCCTTTTAATGGCTATGCTGCAACTGAAGATAAGAGAAAACCCTTTTTCCCACAACCAGCAGATGTTTTTCAACGAAATAATACCTTTTTTACACAGGCATTTCTAATTTTAAAATAAAAAGATACCCAATCGAAACAGCTCTACTAGCCTACAACTTACCCAACCTCCCTCCTCGCTAGGTAGATCGACTTAACGAGCCCCGTTCGCCTACACCTTGGAGCTACCAACCGGGCCACCCGTGCCTATACACGCCATATATGCATGTGACTCGAATCGACCTCGGCTTATAGGGGAAATGGGGTCAAAGTCCAACCTGAGCCTAGAGTCACGCGAGGACGAGTCATACACAGCCGGGCTTGGCTGACACAACACAGCAAGTTTGATTTGTTGGCTTTTTACACACGACGACAAGTTTGATACTTTTAGAAGACACGGGTGCGGCCAATGTACACACACTCATGTAGGACACCTCGATCGTACAGCCAGCTACAATGAATAGCAACACGCCAGCTCACCATCCACCCCTTCGCCACGCCACTAACAATTTGGCGCATGTTGAACATACCCAACCCAGCCTAAATCGCACCCACCACTCTACTCGTAGACTACACAACTGGAAAGAATGCTTAAGCATCATTTACGATCCCACATCATACTCTGCATAGTTGCACTTCGAGCAATTACATCTTCCTACTCCACGAACTCATCAGTGTAGCTTTGCACCGCCCCAGGAAGCCCTTTCGACCTATTCCCTGGCTGAATCATCATCTTGACATTCTACACACAGGATCGACACAATGTCCAAAAACATCTTATGGTTTTATGCACTCATTCTCACACCACCATCCCTGACCAATCCATCCACCACGACCCATCCATACGACTACGAATACATGGGCGAGGACTACTCGTACGAGTCACACACAACAACCATTTCAGACAACACCACCGAATCAGACTCTCCCGGTTTCCTGTGTCGTGATGCTTTCGTATTATGCTGGAACGAAACTGCTTTCACAATTGGCCATGGTGAATTCGGTGAACAAATGTTCGATGCGTATAAAATCAAACAAAACAATATTAGAGTCTTTTGCAACAAAGTTTTCCCGTCGATGGCGATATGTATGGCTGATTATGTGAGCGGTGATAATTTAACTAGTGAATACGATATGCGCGTATTCTTACAAACATGTCATGACCACGTAACAAATCAAAGCCAAATCCAAGATCCATTCTCCCTCGATGCATTCTCCAAAGAGGATATCGAAGAAATTAACTATTTTTCCCGCACCGTCAATCACCTTTGTCATCCAAGTGTTAACGAAGAGGAATGCTTCCACGTAAATCCCTCTTAAACACCAGCCTCCTTTTACCACTTCCTCTCACTTCCGTTTTCATTCTAGTTTAAACAACGATCCTGCGTTTTCGAAAATGATGAAGCCTACTGCAAAAGAGCTTGCGACCGCGACTTAAACAGAATCTTCCAGGATCATCGGGCAAAAGCTCCAATTCTGATTCAACCAAGCTTTACACTTCTCATTGGCCTTGCTATAATTTCGAAATTATCAAACCTAGTCGATTTCCAATGATCATGCCCAACCACCCTTTACTACTATCCTGATTCCAACGCTTTCTTTTCGTTCTCAATCTTTTATGGTCACTGTCTTAATTCGATAGATATAGCCTTACCAAGAACTGCCGCAGAAGGTTCATTTTTTTCCATTTTCAATCTTGCGGTCTTGTCATCCGCAATTATCTTTATTTCTCCTTTCAAAATAGGCCTGATTGCCGACTAATAGCTTCTATTTCGGAAGTAAATCGCTATTTCTCTAGCACAGATTTCCAAATTATCGTTCTTCTAAATTTTAGAATATGTAGAGCAAATAATTTTGGAGAAGCGCGGGAAAACGGCTTCGTGCGCACACTTCCAAACTGATGATCAGGCGACTGCGTATGACAAGATTGCATGGACAGATTTCAGTTTTAAATTTGAAAATTTACGCTCATGCTGATAACTGTGACTTCAAAATTTATTTTTTCCAATCGATTTCTTTTAATATCAGTGTGTTTAAAAAATTACACTAATCGTTCTTAGCATCGCCCACCTTCAAAAAGTTTCAAATTTTGACTTCATCGATTTTTCGCTTTTTCCCTTTGTCCGTGTCCTTTTTCCGTCTTTTTCTTCGTTTCATTTCTTTCTCCACTTCTTTCGGATCGATTCCTTCCAATATCATTTGTTTTCGTTTATTAATTTCTTTCGCTTCACCGAAATTTTGTTCATCTAATCGAATTTCCGCTTCTTTTTTCGCCACTAATACTTCGGCTACATATTCGCTTACTTTTTTATCACTAACTTTTAATTCTTGTAATGTCGTCTTAATTAATTTTTCAATCGATTTTAATAAATTGATATCGTATTGCGTTACAAAAGTTACTGATCGTCCGCTTCGACCGGCACGAGCCGCTCGTCCAACTCGATGAACGTAATTTTTTGCCATTCGCGGTACATTATGATTAATGACCATATCAACTGTTGGTATATCCAATCCACGCGCCGCTACATCCGTACATAAAAGAATTTTTAAACGATTCGATCGAAATCTAGCCAAAGATGTAAGTCGTTCTTTTTGTGCAATCATCGAATGCAAAGCGGCTACTCCACCACCGAAACCCAACTGACGAAACATCAACGTTAATGCTTGACATTCTCGACAAGTTTGACAAAATATAAGAACTGAACTATTCGGATTTGCGTCCACGTATAATTTTACAACGTAGACTAAATATGCGTCTTTGAAATCGATCGGACACAAAACGTAACGTTGATCCAATAAATTTACTGTCAATGCTTCCGTTTCCGTTTCTTTATCTTCCCAAAAGAACGGTTTTTTTATTGCGACATCATTTAGGCGAGATAAAGCGTCGTTGATGGTAGCACTGAAAAAAATCGAGGGTTGCCACTGATTCAAGACCCATCCGATATTGCTTTTAGGTCTCGAAACACACGCACAAACATCCACCACCATAAAATCAAAACAACGTGAGATGTCTTCGAGACAGATCCAAATTGGAAATCGCAAAATTTCCAGGCAGAATCGGTCAACTGGAAGAGGTGATTTGCATACAGAAAATTTCACGCCAATACTTGAAACTTGGATTTTTATCGAAAACCTCAATTTTCTGCTTTTATATGGATTAGTCCCTTTTTTAACCCACTCATTTTAGGGAGCATTTGTAGCGCACCAAACTCAGGCTAGATCAGACCACATACCTGAACAACAGAGTTTGTCGTTTTGATGGAACAACGCTTAAAACAGTTTTTAATTGTTGTTCATATTGACCGTCCAGAAGTCGATCAGCTTCATCAAATACTAGAAAACGTATTTTTCGAAAAAGTTCTTTCTCCAAACATCCGCTATCGACGTGATCGGCCAATCGTCCTGGTGTCGCGATGATAACATGAGGTTTTTGTGCCATGTCTTTCGCTTGCTCTATCATATCACGACCTAATAAAAGAAAAAAATGATCAGGTGAACCGAAAAATATTTAATTCATCTAACCTCCAACAATCACGCACTCCCGTAATCCGATCGGTTTTCCAATCACTCGAAATTGATCAGCGATCTGATAAGCCAATTCCCGAGTTGGTGTTAGGACCAAAGCGAATACTCCATATGGATCTTCAGCTAATTTTTGTAAAATCGGTAAAGCGAAAGCTAATGTTTTCCCAGTTCCCGTTCTTGCGCATCCAATCACATCTCGGCCATCCAAAATGGCTGGAATACAATTGTACTGGACATTGGTCGGTTCTCCGATTCCCATAAGAATACATTGTCGACGAAGCCAATCACTCAATCCCAAACTGACAAAATTTAATTTAGTTTGAGGTTTTAGAACAGACATGTCGCCAATTTTTAGCGAGATTCCTTTAATTCTACGATCACAAAAATCGGGATTTATAAAATCCAAAATTCGGTAAATCTCACACTCCCGCTTTCTAGCAGACAATTCCTATTTTTGTCTGCTAGTCCGCGCGAATTACACCAAAGATCGATCGATCGATCGAAGTCGAATCAAGATTGGTCTCGTATCTATTCGCGTTCTCGCATCAGTAAGTACTTACGCCTTGGTTTTTTCTGGCAAAAAGTAAAGTAGTTTTTTTTCTATTAACATAGACTTGAAATACGCAATTTTTACTGTCGTTGTGTTGCGCAATAAAATCAGTTTTTTGCAATCGCTTATACGTACTGTGTTTTTCTAGCAACGAAATATTCGCCTTAAAATTTGATTAGGATCGCGACAAGATCAAAAGTTTGGAAATGGCAACTCCAGCCGTCAAGCTTCCGGCAAGTCATATGAAAAAGCAAAAATCGGTGGGTAATTTGAGTAAAAAATCGACTATTTTCCAAGAATATTTGACATTTGCTGATTTGCAAAGCGGATTAAAGCGTGGAGAATTGATCAAGGTACTTTTTGCCTCTGTGTTCGTGATCGTACGATCAGTGGTCGGGGAGCGCTAGATTTCCTATCTTTCCAAATTTATCAGATAGGAAGGCTTCTATCGATTTTAATTTCGAGAAGACCCAATTCTTTTAAGATAAAAGTTCCTCCCTTTATCCTTTCGTCATCATTTATTCATACCTCTAATTGTTTCAGGGTGCTCTACGCATCAATCAACGAAACTACGAGGAAGCATATATCGACAACCCGGACGATCCGATCGATATTCTGATTCTAGGCATACCCGATCGAAATCGCGCATTGCATTCGGATATCGTAGCCGTCCGTTTGAAACATCATTCGCAATGGAAGGTAAGTCTTATTTAGCCAAGAATCGACTTTTTGAGGCCATCGTATAAGTCGAGTTTGGCAGAGAATTTTGAAAAACCAAGTGCTTGTTTCTTATCTTTTAGTGCGGCAGAAAATCTTCGGACACTGAATTAGCAACCCCTCGAAGTAGTGATGGTGCTATTCAAAAAACAGCTGAGGTAAGATTTGAGATTCTTTAATTCCTTAATCCGTAGTTTTTGCTTTTTTTCAGGTTGTAGGAATTCTAGAAAAGAAGCATACGAGAGTGGCCGTTGGTCATCTGCGGACTATGCAAGACAATAATAAACGATGGGCTCTGTTTTCGCCAACCGATTCACGCATTCCACGAATGATGATTGCTTCGAATGAATGTCCTGCTGGATTTTTCGAACGCCCACAAGATTTTGCTCGAACTTTATTCATTGGACGTTTGACCGATTGGGCTCCGACGGCTGTTTTTGCCAAAGGGTATATTCGAACTTTCGACCTGACTTTCGTGCAGCTCAAAAATGTTCATTCTAGGTCCTTATCTCGTAGTTTAGGCGAGGCGGGTGAAATCGAACCAGAAACCGAAGGCATGTTATTGCAATATGGAATCGATTCAGAGGAGTTTAAAGAAGAAGTTTTGGAAAGCTTGCCATCAATTCCTCCAAGTAGTACTTGGCAAATCCCGCCTGTAAGAACAACTCTTTTTTAAATTTGAGTAAGTTATTTCAATTTTTGTTTTGTTCAGGAAGAATTCTCGTATCGCAAAGATTTGCGACACGAATGCGTCTTTACAATTGATCCAACAACGGCGAGAGATCTGGACGATGCACTGCATATCAAACCTTCCGACGAAGAAGGCTATTACGAGGTACTGAACGTGAATGGGACTTTTGTAAGGCTCTATGCTAACACTGGTGCTTCTAGGTCGGGGTGCATATTGCGGACGTGTCTTGGTTCGTGAAACCGGACACCGCATTGGACGAGGCTGCTCAGAAACGAGCAACCAGCGTCTATTTGGTGCATAAGGTAAGACGTGAAAAAGGCCATAGGGTGTGGGAGGACATTGAATATTTGACCCTAGGGTGTGGGAGGATTTTGGGTTTTATGGAACTGAGGAAATGTGGATCATTTTAACTGGGTTCATACAAGACTGGAAAACCTGGAAAAGTTCGGAAATCCGAGAAGTGACTGGAAAACATGAGAAAATGAGAATTTGCAAGCCAAAATCAGGGAATGCTGTGAGCGGTTGCAAAGTAAGGGTTTAACTTTTGAGGATTTCCTAATCATGCTGTAAATCAGTTGAAATCGGTCTGATATTGCTGGGACAATGTGAAAATAATCAAATCTTTGTCAGGAAACTCGCGAAAATTATTTTCCGCGCCCTCTATGAACCCTGTTTCAAGACAGGGTTTCTGTAAGGCTCGACCGAGACTATGGCTTCATTTCTTGATATTTCGAATATGATCGGAGGCTAATATTGACACCAGACCCAGCCCCATCTTTATTTGCAGAAGTCACGCAGAACCGCGTACAGGACGTGTATTTCGAAAGTGTACCAGTTCTAGGGCGGTGCGGCATGCGACTGTTGTTTAGGGTCTGCGACCGTGCACATGCTTTCGTTGCAGTCGCTAATAGTCGCAGGAGCGTCGCAAGTCGCACCGCCCTAGAACTGGTAAACTTTAGAAATACACGTCCTGTACGCGGTTCTGCGTGACTTCTGCAAAAGCGGAAGGACTGATTTTGTAGCATTTTTCTGCTCTACAAGATGGGGCTGGGTCTGCTGTCAATATTAGGCTGCGATCATATCCGAAAGATCGAAAAATAAAACCATAGCTGGAAATTTTGGTGGTTTTTTCGATTTTGGCCCCAACATGTAGAGACAGAGTATATAACATGCCTATATTTTCTGAAAGCGGGTACCAAGGGAATACGATGAAATTTTCAGATAAGGAGGGGAGGGGAGGGGGTCAGATTTTCTGTTTCGAGTTATTCGCTGAAATATGTGAGGAAAATTTCGAATTCTCACTTTTGGAGGAGATATCTCACGAACGGTGGGACCTAGGGAAAATTTTTAAGAAACATTCGATAGCTCATCATCTTGCGATCATTTTGGTATGTCTTAAATTATTGTAGAACCAAAGATTGGGCAAATATGGGCGATATCGCCCAAGCAACGTGTTTTTACGCGTATTTCCATAGGGAGGGGTGAAAAACATTTCTGAGTTTTGCGTCACCATACACTTATGGGGTACATACTACCAAGCACAAAAAATCAAGGGTCCAAAATTTTCACTTTGCAAGTTAAGATTCTTATGGGTCGAATCCAACAGATACCCTGTCTTTAAATTGGGAGCAAAGAGCCGAATATTTTGGTACAATCTCGCCTCTTTGCCTCTCAAACTTTTTTGTGTGATTTTCTTTCTTTTTAGGTCATTCCAATGTTACCTCGTTTATTATGCGAGGAATTGTGCAGTTTAAATCCTGGCGTCGATCGGTTGACATTTTCGGTTATTTGGAAAATAGATCTGGATGGTCACATCGTAGAGGAATGGTTTGGACGGAGCGTAATTCGATCTTGTTGTAAATTGACATATGATATTGCACAGGTAAGGGTCTGTATATTTGTCGCTAATCGTGGGTGCGTGGAGGTGATGGCAAGTGTGGCTAGCATGATCGACTAGAATCCCAGAGGCGAGGGTTCGAATCCCGCTCAGGGTTGAAGTTCTTGGTGTAGTTTCACTCAGGTTCAAGTTTAGGGTAGGCTATGGACCTGGGGCCAGTTTCACATCGTCTAGGACATGTCCTAATCACGATGATGTAGGATAGGACTTGGGTGTTCTAATATTTAGGACATTTCCTAGGTGATTGTGAAACCGGCCTCTGGGGCTTCTTACAGACATGACTAGTTGTATTTCAGGGCTTCATTCAAGAACCAGAACGAGAATGGTCTGTTGAAGAACTTCCTCCAATATCTTGCGGTCGATCGTCAAAAGAGATCGCCGATTGCGTGCGTTTATTGCAAACGATTGCGATTAAACTGCGGGCTAAACGATTCGAAAATGGGGCATTGCGTTTGGATCAGCCGAAATTATCATTCGTATTGAATAAAGAGACTGGACTGCCGAGTGGATGCAGCGTTTATGAAATCCGAGATAGTAATCGATTGATTGAAGAGTACATGTTATTGGCAAATATGGCAGTGGCCCATCGAATTTACAAGTACTATCCTGAAAAGGCTTTTCTACGATTGCATCCACCGCCCAAGGCCAAAGTGTTGAATGAGACGGTATGTGACCAGTTTTTGATACGGCTGGCCCGAAGGGGGGGGGGGGAAGGTCGAGTTCATAGGGGCTTGTTGGCAGACACTGTGCTGCCGCATCGGATGCAACTTCGCCTCTGCAGTGGTGGCAGTTTCCTCTTGAGGAGTGGGGCGTGGTAGAGGGGCTCATCCTGCAGAGTATCGATCACTCAGACCTGCAGCTTAGATTCCTGCAACAACCCCTCAGGCGTGTATGCCGCGCCTCTGGGTGTCTGCAACTGCTCTGTGCCTACACTAGCCTGGCTGCCGGTCGAATGCATCCAGTTTTAAGATGCCAGTGTCAACACCAGAGGATCCATGACGAGCACAGCTATGCACGACCATGCCCCAACGGAGTAGGCACAATCCGAGTACCTGCCCTGGAGAGTCAACTCCTGGACTCTTCCAGTATAAATCAAAGAGAAACGATGGCCGCAGAAGCCCCTGTAGAGTATGCTAATGCAAGTTCCTGGCTCGCACGACAGGTTTGCTAAACTGGTTGGACAAATACGAAGGGTGGCTCGCTACGAATTCAGAACAATTAGCTGGAAACGAATTGGGCAAACGAGCGCGAGGGAGAGCCCTGGCTCACTCAGGGGCCTGGTTTTCCCTTAGCTCCTCCCCACCGCGCCAACTGCCTAGTCACATCCCAAGAATTTCAGTTTAGGCGCCCCCCCCCCCCCCCTAAGCGGAGCCTTGTGCGTGCCCTCTGAGAGGACCTGAGCGCCTCCTGAACTGGCTGCCAAGAGGATGCGGTAAGTCTGTTGACAGTGAGTCGCCCACTCTCTGAAGTACAATAGGCGGGGTGGATTGGCTCGGGGTGCGATGAGGCCCTGGGGTGTTACATAATAGATCTTTTTTAAAACTTTTTGGGGTAAAGTCCCGCGCCGCCCCAGGCCCCAGGCTACAACCCAATGCCAATGCCGGGCCAGCAGTGCTGATATGATAAGCTCACGGCAGCTGCGTGTCTTCACTAGGAGCGCCTCCACACGAGGGCATCCTCTGCCAGCACCAGCGTCCCAGGGTGATACTGGGCGAGAAGGGACACACCTTCCCGACTGGTGTTCAGGAACCAGTTTTCTGATTCTCTACTCGTTCAGCGTCCGCCACTTGACAGATGGTACCCGGTGAGTCGCCCGCTGCCAGGTGTGCAAGGCCAGCGACAGGATACTAAATCGCCGTCGAAGGCCGGTTCCCACTCTGATTGTGAGAAGGGGCTTACTAAACTGCCGTCCTCAGCCGGAACAGAACTGCGGCTTTTTAGTCAGGGTTGCTGGCCCAGGCAATGTAGGACCAACACCTTAACCAACTGAGCGACCGCGGTTCGCCCATAATGAATCTTAGAAGGTGTTGTTTCAGATCAGGCTGTGTAGTACGATGGGATACGACATAAATGGATGCAGTTCGGCAACTTTGCACAGCTCGTTGCAACGATACAGGCTAGGAAATCGGGAAGATTCGGATGCCTTGTTGGCTGTATTGATTCAACTGTTGTCCAAGCCCATGAATTTGGCCTTGTATTTTTGTGCGGGCACGATCGAAGATGAAACCTCGTATCGACATTACGCATTGAGTGTTCCCTTGTACACCCATTTCACGTCGCCCATTCGACGATATCCGGATGTGATTGTGCATCGAATGCTGGCCGCTTCGTTGGGTAAGTTGTGGCAAGGGGTTGGTGTTTTGGGTCCTATGCCGCCTTAATTCTTCACGGGACATGCGATCCGTTTTGAGGCGATAGCCAGCAGTCGCGCTAAACGAGACCGTAAGGTGGCCAATTCACCCAGCATGTCTGCACTGGCACAGTCGAGACGGAGGGGTCCTCTTGGCTTGGCTGGTGCTAAAGGACCAGCTTCCTTAGGTCGGCGAGTGAGTAGCTCACGTCAGAGCTAGGGGTAGCCGTAACACATGTGCAGCCAGTCAGGACAGAATTTTAGGTCTAAGCAATATAGGACCAGCGTCGTGACCAATTGAATCACTCGGGCGTACTGTATTTTATTTGAAAAACTGATTAGTTTTGCTCGAATTGGCAAGAATATCTTTTTCAGGCTATTCAGATCCACCATCGTGGTCGATCGAGCAGCTAGCGAAAATGGCGACTCATTGCAATGATAAAAAAACTGCGGCTAAATCGGTCTCGGACGCGAGTGCTGAATTGTTCTTTAATATATTCGTCAAGGTGAGGAGGGTCGTTTTGAGGTTTTAGTTTGTTGAGATGGATTTGATTTCAGAATTGTGGTCCGATCGAGGAGAAGGCCGTTGTAATGGGAGCTATGGATCACAGCTTCGATATATTGATCATTCGATATGGAATTATTCGACGTGTTTATGCAAACGTGAGTTGATGACTGGCCCTTCGTGGGAGAAAGAAGCATACTGTACAAGGGTTAGGCGCGTGCAGGTCAAACTCTTGGGGCCGTTCGACCTCTCAGGACCGGGGGAAGGGGGATAGATGAGAAAGCGCTCTCATGTTTTCAAGACCTTCTTCAAGGCAACTGTTAGCCGTTGTTCTCTGACTCTGAGCGCTCCAGCCAACTAGTTGCAATGGTTGCGAAGTGAAGGAAGCAGAAGAGTGTGAGAACACCCCCAAAACGCCTGTGTTCTGTGCAATCAAACCAACATTTTCTTGGAAAAACAAGACAATTTTGCAGAAAGGCAAGAAAAATAGTTTGTTGGATTTTAGAAATTGAAATTGGATGGTTGGTCGTTCGACGAGGATGAAGTGCCGCAAGTTTTGCATTTACGGTGGGCAGGTTCAGGACGAGAGCAAGTGATTAAAGTGCTCGAACG
This sequence comes from Mesodorylaimus sp. YZB2_4, assembly GCA_030248295.1. NCBI lineage: Eukaryota > Metazoa > Nematoda > Enoplea > Dorylaimida > Dorylaimidae > Mesodorylaimus > Mesodorylaimus sp. YZB2_4. The sequence goes on along the minus strand of JASANH010000652.1, from coordinate 252,796 downwards.
TGTGACGGCCGTGTTGTCGGTGGGAAGAGATGTGTCGAAACCGATGGTAGGTGATCCTAATAGGGTCGGGGTAATTTGCATTGCAAATTTTCCCATCATTTTCTTCATTTGGCCGCTTTGTATGAGGAAACTTTTATGAAAATGCAGAGTTTGAAAGGAAGAGGCTGATATGTAGGATCTTTTCCTCGGGGCCTGAGGTTGCGGTTGCCCCTGGCTGTGCCCATATATGGTGAGTGTAGAGATCGATGAGAGGGTAGACCCTGGGACAAGTGGTGGGGTGGGAGCATAAACCTTGGTTCTGTCACTTGGTTCCCCTTTTTAGACGTTGATCAAGCCACCGGATGAGGAATAGGAATGGAATCGACGAGCCGAGATAGGCGTATTTATTTGGCCGAGTGTGTCGTTTTTCCATGGTTATTGCTGTAGGTAGCTCGGTGCACTGCAGGGCAATTTCTGTTAGCATGTGTCGTGTGTATTTGGAGTCGGTGGTTATATTCGGATGGACCTATTGTGGATAAGTTGGTCAGAGGAAAGGCTCTAGTCGTGGTTGTTTATAAGAGCATAGGAAAATGGGTTACTTTCCGGGGTTAGTGCGCATTGTCCACAACTACAGGACTATCGTGCATTGGATTGGGACCTGTTTGGTTTCGCTTGTAGAGGTCGCTTGAATCGTGAATCGCACTAGATGTGCGCCTGCATTTGACTGTGCGAACTGCATGGCGCCCCTGCTGATAGTGTTTCCCAGCCCTGATTCTAAGCTAGAAATGTCAGGGGTTCGAGCTCGATTCTTCCACAGTGGTTTTTTTTTTAATTTGAAAATCACGGATCAGAGTAGGCTGTTGACGGACAAGTAACTGTATAAGGCCAGCGAACTCTATTCTCAAGTACCTGCATGATCATCACGCACGTATGCTTGGTTGGCTGCTTCTGGTCCTGGACTAGCTTTCCGTTTGCAGAGGCCTAGTAGCCGTCGTAGGGCCTGCAGCCAATTGCCGAGCTGCAAGTGGAGGAGAATGCAGGCGAGGAAGGCGCTGTGGAATCGGAAGAATATGGCTGGTGGGAAGAGCAATGCTTCGATGATTTGCCAGAGCGAGCCTGGTGTCGAGTCGTGCGTGGACATGTCCAGGAATGTCACACTTTTCCATTGCCATAGGTTATATATCCATAAAAGGGCATTGGCCAGGAGGATGGGTGTTGAATGGACACTTAGTTTTCTTAAGCCTTCTTGATCGTGTTGAAAAAGTTGACGAAGGGCGAAGAAATGGGTGAGCAGTGCGTATTGGAGCCAGGTTTGGAGTATGTTGAGTATGAATAATGGGTAAGCCAGAATGGAATCGAGTGTGTCTCCTCCGGGACCACATAAGACGGCGGCCAGAACTAGGCTGAGGAAGAGGAAGACTAGGTAGGCACTCCAACGAAGCAGGGCGATGTCCAGCGAGGAGATGACCTCGTCGCAAGTGACTAGTCGGAATGGCTTGAAATGGCACAGGAGCACGAGATGGTAGACGATGAAGAGGCTATGGAAGAGCAGGTGGAATATGGTTATCTGCGTGGACTGTGCGAGGGTGTATCCCATCGGACCCGTGCCGTGAACAATGACCACGAGGACGAGAGGGGCCAATGAGGCCAAGCCGATGCTCAACATCAAGTAGTCCAGTTTGGTGATTCGTTTCCATCGTCCAAGGCTTGAACTACTGTGCGGAGCCCCCTCCTCCGAGTCAACTTGTGGTGGGAAGGTGGACCCGCGTTGGTCGTTCTGGATCAGTAAATGCTCGTTTCTTTGCAGTCGCCACTGTTCCATGTGACAAATGAATAAAAGGGCCATCAACTCGACTAGAATTGCATAAACTGCTGTTCTCAGTCCTTCGTACACTTCATGAAAATGGTCACTTGCATTCTGTCCTGACGCGGGTTCAACCTTTGCTGATGCGAAAAAGGTCAGTTCTAATGCATGCACAGGTTGGTCGGTTGGGAGTGCTCTCAGACTGGGTGTGCCGCCTTTTATACTGCTCTTATCCATTTCCACGATCTCCCTTACTTCCAAGAAATTGACTTGGATGTAGACCAAGACATATAAGGTCAACGAATATCGATCGATCGCGTAGGCCAGCCTGGGCATCCAGCCATGATCAGGATGCCTGTGATCGAATGCGGCTAGTGTATGGGGAGTGACGAGTACAGAACACAGGAAGGTGATCACTGCACCGAAGTAGACCATGGTGCAGGGTGAAGCATGGGCCAATAAACTCATGACGAATACGATCAGACCAGCCAACACACCAAGTACGGCCAGCACTAAGGCAGCTTTGAATACATGCCTCCATTCGGGATCTTGGTTCAGTTTGCCGAGTTTCGAAACCGTGTATCGCTTAGTCAATTGCATTAGGGAACCCACGAGGAGAGCTATGGACGTGGTTAGTTCGATACCATAGCTGGCGATGTTGGTGGCGAATAGAGTACGTGGTAAAAGTGTCACAATGTTGAACGATATGAACACGATGGCACAAGTGGCCAGCAGGCCAGTGTACACAGCTCGCACTTCCTTCCACTGAATGCACATGAGCAGGGGCTGAAAAGGAAACATGGTCATACTACGACACGAGGGTGAAAGCTGCAGCTGTACATAATACGACTGGGTCCGTATTACTATATGGAGTGACCAAGCCCTTACACCACGCCAAAAGCCCGGGACAGTCAACCAAGTCCTCCGATCTAGTCAATGGTGGAAACATCACCCTGACGGGTGACGCTCCCAGCTGCTGGCTCCGTGCAGAGTATCGATGGCCAGTCGAGCCTCTACGCAGTCATGATTTCTTGTGGGACAGGTAAAAATGAGTTTTTTTCTTATCTACCCAGCCGCACTCGCGTTGTACCATATCCAGTGACGACAGACGCATGTCTCCGAAGGCTGTACCCCCAAAGCGGGGTGACATGAAGTGGCAGCGACAGTCCCTAGCATATAGTATAGCTGGGTCTCAGGCAGCTCTCTAGACTGCTGCTTCTGACACAGGTTTGTCTTTACCTTCTGGCACCTCTTCCGAATTTCAGTGGTGAAATAGACCCACATAAAGTGGCGTGACTGCCTTGCTTAGAAATCAGCAATGAGATGCTGTTCACAGTCAGACCCGTGCTAACTCAGCCACCACCCCCAGGCACGCAGTACGAGTAGCCACACCCGCGTACTATGAACGCGCACAGTGTTATATTGTGGCCACTGTACATCTTTTCCGCCCCTTAAAATGTGCCAAATCTCTTTTCACTCGTCGCCGCCCATGTTTACAATTCTAAGCAGCCTCCAAGAACACCTCAAACGTTGCTTCATCCGATGTTCGCCGAATTCGCTCTTATTTTTCTCGATGCATTGTGTTTGGGGCAAGCAGGCTCGTTACGATAACGCTGTGCGATATGATATGCCATGCTCTCGGACCCACCCCCTCCGCCCTGCTGGTCGCGCACAGAATGATAAATAGTCCAGACGGGATAGGGAACAGGAATCGACGTCGTCCCAGACACCCACCTGCTAGTATAGCCTTGTAGGCTGGCACATTCCCACCAGCTAATAATCCAGTTGCTAATCCAGGGCTGCACAATCAGGGGTGGGTCAAGTTTGCCAATAAAATAAGCAACACCCTGTTTGCGCAAGGGGTTGCATGCTATGCTATTTACTCTCTGGCCAAAGACTTAGCAGTGCGCTTGAAGGCAGATGACATGTGCATGATAACAAGGCCACCCTGGCTATAGCACTAGGTATACTTCTCACAGACTAATTCGTCGAACGACGCTCTCGACGCTGTTATTGTTCGCAGAGAGGTATTGACTGGTAAAATAAAGCAGGTACTGTAGACTGGTAACTGCTGCTGCTGTTGGAGTCTCGTCTGGCAATTACTCTGCAAGAAGCTGGTAGCGCTAGTTCGGGGTCACTTTTTTGGGGATCGGGACTGGGACCGGGATTTTTAAAGAGTGCTTTTTCTCGCTTTTTTTATTTGCCGTAAATGACCTACAGCCCACCCTGAGTAGCCAGCAAATGTAGAGCTAAAAACCTCCATTTCTTTGGATAATTTTTAGTGCAATATTTATCATCGCATTCAAAATCAGGCGAGCAAAAGGTGGGGAAGCAGTCACCAATCAGCAAACAGATCCCTCCCTTCCACTTTATCAGTTAGATTATCCGCTAAAGTTTCTCCAGCTTCTTCTTCAAACATTACCTTCTTATTCCCTCCCTCTCCTATTTCCCTTCTGAAACATCTCCACAACATTCGATCCTGACTATTTTTTATCGGGATCGACTGGGATCCGTATCGGGATCCCGAACGAATGCAAGAGCTGGCACTGGAAACATCACCCGTCAAGGTAATGTTTCAGCCACAGACAAGATCGGAAGACATGGTTGCATGGTACAAAAGCTCATCGCACACTCCCTTTAGCTTACTGGCTTTGGTTCTGTGTGTAAGGTGTGCAGTATTTGATATCGCTCAAGCAGAAAGTACTGCAGATGAATTGGAATGTGCTTTGGGTACCACGGAAAAGGCCTCGATGCAGTGATGCTGGCTTGGCCAGGTTGGCACCGCATGTCTGTCTGACTCAATCGATGGTTCAAAGTTGTGGCCGTGCCAGCAGGGTTCGAATAAAGTCGTGGCATGAGCGGCTGGCTCAGTATCAGGTTGTATCATGTTTCCCATGCAAGCGTGTATTGTTCCAATTAAGTTCTGCTCATCTATGTCAACAGTAATACTGGATGTGAATTCATTTCTGTCTGTAGCTGGCTCCAGCGCACGTACTTCAAGTGTTTCAAATTGCCAAATGATAACGGGCTCGTGGCCTGGGCGGGTTAGGCGTCTGCCTCTCACGCCAGGCGCGCGCAACCTTCGGACTACTAGAGACGCGCTGCACTCCATTCAAGCACAGTAGGTGTGTTTGGTCTGTAGAGAATGTAGTGTCTGGCGTGAGAGGCAGTTACGGGCGAATGTTCGACTCGCGGCCAGGGATATATTTCATTTCGTGCATATGTCCCTTAAGGGTGTGCGGGCCAGGGTCGGCCATTGCTACTGATAAGCCATTGCTAAGCCTTTGTGCCAGTGGCAGTCAAGATTGTTTCGTAAAAGCCAACCTGGAGCGGTCGAGTCTTCGATTATGCGACACCGCACCGATATTGGTGGTCCAGTATCGGAGGGTGTCTTTGCGGCAGATGGGTCTAGCTAGCCACAGAAACTGCCCAGTCTTTCGTTCCTTCCATCCGACCATGGTCAGTATGTACTAATCTCTCTTTTTAGCATCATGGGAGGCACTATTTCTGTCACCAATCAAACCGACTTCCCTATCAATGTCGCATTACGTCATATCGGCATCCTGCACTGGGAGAATGACCTACAACCCCGACAGACGCAAAAGGTTAAGTGCGGCAAAGTTTGGTTCGCTGTGGAGGCCACAATTAATGACGGGTCAAAGTTCGCTCGATACGACGGATGGGATTGCGCAATCCCAATTACAGCAACCGTCGCTGGCTCTGCCATAATCATTGGAGGAGTAGCCGTTGGAGCCACGGCCTTGAGTGCTGCCGCGGCGGTCGGCGCGTCCGTTGGAGCAGCCTCTAGAGCAGCCGCTGTATCAGTCAATGCAGGCATCGCTGGTCGAACGATGAGAGCAGTGATCGATGAAATGTGGTCCGTTATTTCGTTGATCACCGCCGCTTGGACAAAGCTGACCCGAGGCCGTATTCACGGCGTCTACGCAGCCGACAATCCCCGTCTGGTGGTGCATTCAAATGAAAATGGGTTGATTTTAGAATATCTTGATAATTAGGGCCTAATTTGACAGTCGCTCGATGAATTGCCTATTCGCAAGTGTTTTCAGTACGTCATGTTTTACATTGCTATAATCTAATGTAGCATAAGTAGCGCCCTCGACACATTACCGCCTATGTGCAATGTTTATATTTTTCTCTTATCAACCTCTGCTATCAAACTGGCGTGGGCTGACTTGAACACATGGTATGGAATACGTTGCGAAATGCAAACAGCAGTCAGGCGCCCGCCAGTCCGTCCATGATGAGATCATGACTAGCTATTACGTTAGTTAAAATCATTCACAAGCAGCATTTCCAAATGCACAGGTCTCCTTACTCGTAGGAATCTACCGTACAGTGAAGTGTTAGCAAAGAGATCCTCAAATCTCTTTGCAAAGATTTGAGGATTTCAGGGTCTTGTAACCCCCATCTCATAATCTGGGGTCGTCTCCACCAGTTTGAACCGCCGTAGTTGGGAGGGGTATCACAGTCTGCCAGAAAGTTGTGTGAATCGTAGGATTCTCTCATGATCAGATGTGCTGGGTTCGATTTTGATCACTAAAACCCTAACTTTTGAAGATCCGCCCCCAATGGACTAGCAGCACCAAAATTAGTTGATGTCTGACCTGTTTGAAAATCTGTTTCCTTGAAAACTTGTCCCATGATGATCTTGGGTTTTGAGTTCCTAGATTTGGGTGGAATATCCTAGTCTGCACCCAACCTGATAAAGGACTGGATAGCAACCCGAAGAAGAGAAATGTAGAACCATGGCCAGCATAGTGCGTTTAGCTAGACATACCCTACCTCGGGTCAGCCCTCTACTGTAAGTTTAAATCCTCGCTTTATATCGGATTGGCATTGGTTGGTGGACTGGATATAGATTAGCGTATTACGAGGTGAGTTCAAAAAGTTCGTAGTCTGACCATATTGTCTGTATACTGGATTTCAAAGATAACATTTTGCTCGGCACGGTTTTTCAGGGCCCACACTCTCGGACAGGAGATCATTTGGACCCGGCCGGGCTCGAGACGTCAGCTGTGGTGGTTGGTGTTATTGGATATCTACTACTCGCCTCCTACTAACTTTGCTAAAGTGAAAAAGATGGTTGCCCTATTTGCATCTTTTCGCAAGTGTGGCTTGATTGTGGTTACTCTCCTCTTCGCTTCCGCACCATATTTGCTATTGACAATCATTCGTGCTATTCACTCGACTCTCCATCCTACACCCCCCAACTTTGGGTCACCACTACATTGGTTCTTGGGTCATTAATTATATTGACCAAACTTTGAAAAAGTTTTTTGAATGGAGCCACATTAATCAAAGGCGATCATTCCATTTTGGACCAAGCATTAATTTCCAACACTCTCCTTCTCGCTGCGTCATTCCTCAGCACATCGATGGCCCTCATCTGGTTCATCAGTACTGGCCATGCTGCATGGATGGACAAGTTGGATCTACTCTGCATATGCTCTTTTCTGTTCTGCAATCTGGCCTTCATCCTGTACACATTGGACACCACCATCTCCTTCTTCGATCGTTCCGTGCAAATGGCGCACTGGTGTTTGTTCTTTCACATCAACCTCGAACAAGTCAAGAAGGCCATGTGCTTATATTGCGTGGCACCACACCCTGACAGTCAGCCTAGATCGACCAACTGGAGTGTAACTACTGCACACTGGGTGCCGTTGGTGACCTACTCATGGTGCGAAACCATCGAACATTTCTCTATCCTGGTGACCACCCAGGCTGTCCTGTACCTACTAGCAGTCGCAGGCGAGGACAAAACCACAAGGCGGATGGTCGAGACCAGTCGACAAACCTCAGTGGCATGCACAACATGACCAGGCTCGACTGGATAGTCTTTACACTCAGCTTGGTTTGCCTGTCCATATGTGGCTGGACAGTTTCGACCAATGTCACAAGATCGCCATGGACACGTGATCCGCACGCGTTCAATGTAAGTCACACATTATTTTTTAGTCTCTGGCTCCTGTACTCTTGTCTTTTACATTACACCATACAACCACATCTGATTGCCAAATGGCATCTTTCCATTGCCCAATCTTGGGACCTGGGTGAACTGTTTTGGTGCGCTGTGGTGTTCAGTTCCAATTCGTTTCAGTGATTACTCGAAATCAGGCCACTGATCACTCCAGGGGCACTTATTCAAGACCCCTTGATCGGATATATTTGCCTAAAGATTGTCATGATTGGCCAAACTTGGATGCAATATTCCTTCTTGGCTTATTGCTCATGCTTGCAAAATTTACTCAAATTAGATTAACCAGGATGGGAATCGAAATTACGCCTGCACTTAATTCCTCTGGCTCTACTCAATCTGATCTATTGGGTCTATTGTTTATTACAGAGGCACACTGTGCAATTTCCAAGCCAGGCTGGACTCGGACCCCTGCAAGTAGCCTGCACAGTCAGCCTTTCCGCACCGTCTGTCATCTATCTATTGCACAGTGCTACACTATGCTATCGCTTATGTCATTTACAGCAACCAACGTGGCTAATCAGAATTTTCCTTCGACGGTCCACTGATGCAAGAGATCGCTCACAAAACGAAGGAACCAGTGAGGCGACCTCAGTGTAGGAGTAAGGGTGTGCATGAATGATCTGACTCATTCATTCAGTTTTTTTAACTGTTTCGCTCGGAGTCATTTCTGAAACTTTATTTTACATCATGGATCAAGAGAGTGGTTTTTCTTTGTCAACCGGCGCTAGCGACAGTGGGAGAATTTCTATCCTCAGAAGATTAGAACTCGCTAGAAACAGGAATTTCTGACCCAAACGTCGGGTGTGCAAAAAAATTAAGCGATTTTGAGCCGAATCAAAAATAAAGGCAAAAATCAGACCGAAAACGAGAGGGTCAGTCCTGCTCCTGCTGCCCTTAGTGCCGGATTTTTGTGTATGATCGTAAGTGTCATGTGGTAAGAGTGGTCCACCCGTGATGCGGGATGGCTGTAATCTGAAACTGCTTCGATCTGCTATAGAATACTGGGTACTGTACATTGTAAAAGAACTGTCAAGAAATGCTTGCAGGTGCCGATTTCAGGAGAGAATTCGCACCAACCGTTCGTCCCGCCAGATTTCTCCCTACTTCCCCGACTATCCGCTGCCAATCCTACAGGACTGCATTACAAATACAACACCTACAGGCTAACTGTAAGCTCGTGTGGGGAGGGGGGATGATTCTTCAAGTCTTCTTCTTGGACTCCTGTCACGCCTTTCTCTAGTTCGGAACAGACGGAGCACAATCATGCGCCTCCGTGTCCTGGCTGCTGGCCCCGATTGTCTGGGACAGCTCCCTGTCTGAGGCTGGATCACATGTGAACAGCTCCCTTGTGAGAGGGACTGTGCTACTTGGGCACGCACTATTGTTCTGGTGACCCGCGCAACGAGCCTATACTTAGCACGCGCACCGATTAAACATAGCCTGTGCTAACGATACAACCGAAGTAACTTGACTTCCATCAGCCTTATGGACGATTTGTTCTTTTTGTGTAAGTAATGATGCCCAGGCAGCCCAGATTTATTGCGTTTGAGTAAATTAGTATCCATGTATACAATAAGCATGAAATTTGCCGCGGCCAAAATTGGTTAGACTCGCTGTTTTGACTAGACATAGAAAAATGACAGAAACTGGCGAGCTTTGTCTGGTTTTTTCGGTTTGTCTGTTTATCAGCATGATACGTTTATTGCATTAGTCGGTCAAGCGGTATTCGTCAAGTTTCCCCAGAAATCCGCCAGGTGGGACGAACAGTCAGTGAGTAAATCCATTCGGCCAGGACACAACCAGCCGAACGTATCCACTCACCCGCATGTGAGTGTGACGAATGTGTTCCTTGCTCCTCATACAGGTCATTTCTGCTGTATTTTTCATTCAACTTTCCTGCATAAACGAGTGAGTAGTAACCCAGTGGTGGCAGCCAAGTTTCAGTGACATGCTGATCGTGAGCATCGCATCCGCTTACAGTATACGGGTGCAATGATAGCAGGATGCACCCCATTTGTGACGGTAAATACTGTCCATGATATGCATACAGGCACGCTCTACTGCTATGCGAATGCTGATTCCTCTACGCAAAACGCAGATGCACAGTCCTCGCAAACGAACTGCACAGTATCTAGAATGAAGCAGAAGCTGGACGTTCTCCAAACCAAGTAAATGTGGAAATGTAAAGTAGGCGCCCATAAACTCACAAACACCACTGCCTCAGTTGCACTCTGTCGTCCCTTCCACGCGACCGCCCACGATTCAGTCAGTGGCGTCTCACATGGCACCGATCAGGATCAATGCAGTCGATACATCGGCGTCCATCCTGCTCGTCTCTGTGCTAATCTCGTCGATGATAATCCTGTCGATGGTTCACATTCTTATCCAATGCTGTAGTTCAAACGAGAGTCAAAAGAAAAACGAGACCAAACACGAGAAAAACGAGAAATATGAGATCAATCAGCGACGACCCTATCGCAAAAGGAAACGTTATTCAAAGAAAAGATCTCGCCCTCGGAGAAGATCGTACTCTGATCGTTCCGTGAGCTACGTCATGGAGGGTCCACTACGCGGCGGCATTGATCACGACGATGGAATTCACGTGGGCGTGGTTTGGAATCGCTATTTTTGCGAGCCATGTGCTCGACGTTACTTAGAACTTAGCATGGGGCCAAATAATACTATACCTAACTATTACGACACCCCCAAGTGGCAAGAAGAAAAATTTTCAGTTCCACGTCGAGCACCAGATTTCCACAAACGATTACATTTGTTCGATCATGGTGAAAAACCCGTCGATCCAGATTTCGAGAAAGAATATATTGACGAATGTTTGTGGAAATTCCACCAGACAATCAAGTCGATTCGTCGTCCACGTCCTCCACGTCCACCGCCAACGCATGAAGAGAAATTACGCCAGCTCGAAAAGTTCTGTTTCACAGAAGTCGTAAGTTACAGCGATCCCAGCAATGAATACGTGAGCTTATCGTATACTAAAAATGGCAAATACTTCTGCGAATCGTGCGCTCGAATTTTCATCGATGAATTCATTTTCGACGATAAGAGGCCGTATATTACTGGACAGAAGAATTTTTTTCGAAGCAAATTCTGGTTGGAAGAAGAAAGAAAAAATGTACCACGTCGAGCTCGAGATTTTAAAAAAAGAATGCATTTTTTCGATCATGGAGAACAACCAGTCGATGAAGACTTCCCCAATCAGCTAGCCCAGGACAGGGTTACAGGTTTAACGGTAAGCTACAAATATTCATTTTCGAAGATTTTCAAAATTTTAGAATCATGCGCAATTGACTAATTATGCCCGTTTTTTCGCATCTGTTATGGCTACACTAATTCTCTGTATACTGCCTGCAAAGAAATTGAACGGCACTTTTGTACAGCAGATTGAAAAAAAACCTGGTCTCACGATCAGGACGCAAAGTCTCTGTTCTTTCTTGAGAATTCAAAGTTTCGCATTGTTTTCCAAAAAAAAGTCCAATGGGTCCACTACATTTGGTCATTTAATAGTTGCGTTTTGATTGTTCGTTCATGAATGTCTAAAAAAATCCATAATTATGCGATCAAATCAATATCGGCTCCTGAGTCAACTTTTCTTGCAATGAAGTCTGCAATGCCACTGCAAGTGTTGCGCTCAATCAATATTAGTTACTTATCCCGCGCACACTCTAGCTTGTGCCGTCGTCCCGATTGCAGAATGTTATAAGAAGATAAGACAGCGCGGGAATTCAAAATTTTGAAATGTATGAAGCAATGACTAAAATACGGCCTTTTAGAAGTCACAACGGGAAGCAATGGAGAAGGAGTTGGCAGCAGCTGGGAAGAATCGAACTGGAGGATACAACCCGACACAGCCCATTTACGAGGTAAGCTCATATGGTGACACCAAACTTTAAGATTTCGAAATTATCGATCCATCAAACTACCCTCGTCGTCTTTTTAGAAACCAGTGGCGATGAGTCGACCCCCTGTTCCTGCCATGTCCAATTACCGTGAATGACACATACTGCACTCTAGGTATTTTCCCAGTCCTGCTCGTGAAAAGGTTTGACGTCTCCCACACTTTGGTGTCGCTGCTATAGGCGGGGTCAACTCCCGGCCGGGGAAATAATTTTATTTACTTTAAACTTCACCCTCGAACGGGGACATAAAACATACTGTAAACCCTGACCTCTTACCACGAGGGCTATAGGATTTCAAAGGGGTCTGACCAGGAGTGGGGTATTAGCGAGAGGGGGATAAGTGAGGATTCACAGAAATATATATTTCAACCCGTTACTCGATCCGATACCGATCGATACGGAACTCGATATCGATCTAATCGATCAGATATCGACCTATACAGAACTTGATATCGACATAATCGATCAGATATCGGTCGATATTGCACTAGATATGCTTTAAATAGGCTTCTTCCAAACTTTTTCATGTTCGAGTGTTGGGGTGCTGGCCAGCCCAGTCAATTACCTGTATGGATGCTAAGTTTCTTTTCTTTAAGGAGACAGAACTGATGGTTGCTGAAACTGCTCGAGTCTATGATGTGATCCAATTTTTGATTAAGTGCTCGTCTATGTGACTGTACTGACCACGAGTCATTCTGAAATGTAAAAGCCTGCACTGGCATTTCTCTGGCTGGAGATGGAGGAGGGGGTTGCTGTAATCTTTCAATGGTCTTTTTTGTGCAGTAATTCTGGCTGTAAGACTTAACGTTATGGATATGGGCTAGAGGAACAAAAAAGATCTTTTCGATGGCATTCTATCAAACCCCTATCGCACTAAGAGAGCTGCTGAATTTGACTTTGAGAAAAATCTGTCAGATCATAAGCTTCCCATTCTTTTATGGTCATTTCTATGACAAATTTTTCAAGGATGCAGAAAAATTGAATTTCGCGGTTTTTTCTTACCTGAGCATCCAAATATGTTACGGGCTCGGGTGTGTGCGCAGACCAGGTTTGAGAATAAAAAGAAAAAGTTGCTGAAGCAATTTATTTGCCGTCAAGTTTTGACAAAAATTGTCTTAAAACCTGATCGTTTAAATCGCATTATTACATTTTATAAAAGCAATACAAATTTTCAGCCAATTTTCACGGAAAAAGGTATGATCTTACAAGAAATGTCAAATCCTGAGGTAGTAACCTGCTTCGACGAGGCGGGCACTTGTATATCCATGACCTAATGTATTCGTTGCCTACCTTTGTCCTTAGTTTCATGCAAAACTAATCGTCAGGCTAACTGCAGTTTTCAAAAAACCGCACTGTTAATGCCATTTAGGCCTACAGTCATGTTTGCGAGCAAAAGCTTCATTTCTGCTTTGGCAAGACAGCAGCCAAAGCAGAAATGAAGCCCCCTTTTCTTGCTTGCTTGCTTTTCCTATCTGGCCATGAAAACCAATATATTTTTCGTCGATTTCTCGGATTTGATGTAAATATTGTTGCCGCCAATGAATGGTACAGGTTAATAAGCAAACCTAGATGGGTAGGATTAGGGATTTTTAATTTCTTGATGTTCCATACTCGAATTTTTCTAATTTCATAATTCATACATACTGTAGGCCTTTTATCAAGACGAATTTTCATTTTAGGTTATGCAAAGTCGTTTCAGAATGGCCGATCATAATCTAGCAACCGAGAAATCGGAGTTGGCCAACGATCTAAAATTAAAAGGAAATCAATATTTCAATGAAAAAAATTATGAAAAAGCAATCAAATCCTATTCACAAGCAATCGAATACGACACTCAAAATCCAGTTTTATATTCGAATCGTGCCATGGCTTATTTGAAAATTCAAAAACCATTGCTAGCGTTGAAAGATGCCGAAACCGGATTGAAATTTCAGCCATCCAACGTCAAGCTATTGCATCGCAAAATCAAAGCACTAATGATCTTAAATCGTTTCGAAGAAGCTATAAATTTTTTGAACGAAGTCACTCCTCAATATGAAGAAATCGCAATGGAAAAATCGTTCGTGGAACTGATGGACGATTTAAAGCGAATGCGTGGCGAGTTCGAAAACGGCGACTACGATTTATTGGCCATGATTAAAGAATCAGAAAGATCAAAAATTTTGGAAAATCACGCCGAATATTATGCGTGGAATAAATTTGAAATAAAGAAAATCGATGGTATAGGTCGAGAATTAGTGGCTAAAGATAAAATCGAAGCTGGTACTTTATTGATGGCTTGCAAAGCTTTCGTTTATTTCTCAGCATCGGATGATATATTTGTCATGGATGGGAGTTGTGGCCTTGTACGAGTACTACCTAATCAGTACGGATTTATCGTTGAAAAAGTACTCAAAAAGTTATCAAATAATCCCGAAATGGCCGATGATTTTTTCAAGTTATACGCTGGTAAAGAATTGGGTTCATTGGAAAACGTGAATCAATTAGATGATATTCATATAAACAATCGTATTTGTGCAATTATTCGTCAAAATACGTACGCTCCCGAAAAATGGTTACAATTGAGATCGAGAATGCCGCACGAATCTTTGGATGCTGGTTTATGGATAATGCCATCGTTTTTGAATCATTCATGCGTCGATACGAATTGTAGTCGTTTCGCTGTCGGAGATTTCTTATTTATTCGATCAAAATTTACAATTCATCCAGGTGAAAAATTATCGATCGAATATACTGATTTTTTTACGCCATTTTACATTCGTCGTCGAGCTATCCATCAATATGGATTCGAATGTAATTGTCGTCTTTGCGAGGCTGATCAAAATGAACCGAAAGAAATTTTGACGCGATATATTGAAATCGATAGACAAATGGATGCTTTGAATCTTCGTCTTAATTTTGGACTTGCAGCAGAAGACGTGAATTTATTGAAAAGTTTTTTGCAGGAGGTCAATGGATATCGACCCAAAATAGAGCTTAGCCCATTGGCTTATTATATTCGTCGAGTTTTATACATGGCAACACTGAAAACTGATCTCGAATATTCTTTGAGTATAGTAAGAAATCTATATGAGAATCACACGCGTGTCGGAGCTTTATTTTGGGCATTCGTGGCAGCAAAAATGTTGAAAGTCTTCTCGCATACGAACGGTGAAGAAGAAGTGGCCAAATGGGATTCTGTTGCGCAAGATTTGGCGGAGATTTTATTTGGTGATCGACGCATGGTGGAGGTGGTCAGTATTTGAAATTAAGATATACTGCGTTGAATTGAATCAAAATAATCATTCTGAAACATTAATTGAAAAATCTTTCGTAATCGTTTGTAAAGTCCGTTTAAAATGTGAGACATTGGAAAAATTAAGAGATTGAGAATGTTTGGTTGATTTCCGGGTTTTTGGTATGCTTTATATGTTGGGTATTTTGTGTGAAAATCAAAGTTGGTGAAAGTAATTGAAATCGAGAAAATTCTAGGACTATGACGTGTTTTCAGAGACCATCATCGTAGAGCGTAAATGATTCGCATCAATTAGGCCTACCATCAAATTCTGTGCACGTAAAAAACGAAATTATTCCTCTTTATTTTTGATATACTTACTAAACCAGGGGCGAAGATTGCGAATGATGCAGGTTTCAATTCGTAACAAATGCCAGGTCCCGATTCACGGAACAGTAGCGCATTTGATAGTGTCCCGCTCCTATCTCTGTACTCCGCAAATTTTGAACGTTCGCGCTTTTTAGCAGACAACTTTCGCTCGTGTTTGATGTGCGGGAATTTTGAATTTTGTAGATCCCTACGACAGTTTGGACAAAACTACTCGTTAATAACACGAATATCTGTAACGGCGCATTGATACTGCACAAAATACCGCTGCGCGCAGCAGCGTCTGATCATGAGTTAAAGGCAAACAATAAAACATTACTAGCGATATGCTACAAGTATGGCACAAAAGAAACCTTGCCATCCAAGCGGCTCGAGGGCGACTGGAATTGTTGAGTGTGGCTGGGGCAGTTGGCTCGCGATCAGTAGAGAGAATCAGGAGAGTGTAGGAGCAGGCCCCAGGGTGAGATCAGAGCTCTCCCCGCTCCCCCTTGCGTTCACCCACTTGATCCCCGTCCAGCTTATTCTTGGGGAGCCACCCTTCGTGTTGTCCATCCCTCGGCAGAGCTGTCGAGTGGCACGGACTTCGATTAGCATATTCTCAAGGGGTCTGTGCGTGCAACGGGTTGAATGCCCATACATGGCGAAGATGATATCGGGTAGAAGAGTCTCAAAAACACTGCAGACAGGCAGGCTCGTAGTCGTAGGAGCCACAGACATCAGCCCGCTGAGTTTCTGCCTCGTCTCGTATCGAACGGTCGACGAAGGCAAGCCAATGCGCTGCTCCGTGAATCAAGACAAATACATAACCTTCCCAACAGACCACACACGCCTTTTACATGCGATCGACATTTCCCTTCTGTTAAATGCTAGAAGCGTCCAGGATTTGACTCCTGGACAGCAACTCGATTTCATCGTTGTTCAGTGCTGTGCTCGAAAAGGATCGATTGGTGTTGACTTTGATCTACCGCGCCATCGACAGTGGAAGTGGCATCTTAGGACTGCATTCAATCACTAGCCAGGCCAGTGTAGGGCAGTTGCGGACACCCCGGGGAGGCACGGCATACAGGCCTGAGGGGTTTGGTTAGCGAGTCTTAGTGATCGATTTTCTGGCCGGCCCTTGTGACCAGGCTTGGGCCATGACTTCGGATCAGGCGCTCAGAAGGCCGCAATTCGGGGGTCCCCACACTGACTACTTCCAGTTTTGGAGGAGATGATTCCTGCATCGTCCCCTCGTGTTGCCAACCCTGCCCCGATGGATGCAACTGAAATCCTTGGCTCGTCCTAGGGCAAACTAGACCTGACCAGAGGATGCCCGTGCTGAGTTTACTGGCCCACCACAAGGGCCTTGTTTACTCTCGATTCAAGGAGCAGCCGCGCGCATAAGCCGTCGAAGGGGTCGTGACGGACCTGGGACCCGAGTGCTCACAGAGAAGTCCAGACCAGGAACATAGACCAGTCTTCTACCCGTACCTGAAAACCAAACCGTACGCCCGGCCTCGACCTCGCACTTAATGTTCGCATGGAGACCCTGACTCAGGAGAGGCAAGCTGGTTCCCTTAACCAGCGCACCACCACGACCACCGCGTGCGGCTGCTGTCCGAATTGTGAGTCTATGTTGCCCTTGTGGTGTGGTGGCTAATAAAGTCGCCAAGAGGTATCCGAGGACTGCGTGGGTTGGTTCCTGCGGCTTGAGCCATCCTCTGGTCATCCGTGGCTCGCCCTACAGTAGGGCCAGCAACGGATTTCAAAAAAGATATGAACGTGGCTGATTCGCGCAGTGCAACCATTTCTGGGAGGCCAAGGATAGAATATGACCGAGTCGATGGAACAAAAACTCCGACTGCAGCAGGCAAGTCTTGCGACTATAACTGCGGCTGAAACATCAGCCCACCAGCCAGAGGAGATCAATCTCGCCATGGCTTGCCAGGCAGTGAGGTCAAAACAGCCAATGCATTCAAGAGGTCTTTGAAGCATAAACATTAGAACACGTGCCCCTAGTGGAGAGACGCGTAGAGGGAAGCTGCCATGAGAGCTGTTCGCCTCACGGCCTCGCTTATCATGTCATGACTGCTGGCTGGCTATAGGCAAAACTGGTTGGAAGTCCCGCGGGGGAGCTGGGGCTGCACGGGGCCCAACCCATAAAGAATTTCAAAAAAGACATGCTTTTTCACAAATTTTACGCCAGCTTTCTTGCAGAAGGCGCAGATTAGTAGTTAGCGAACGAGATTCATCCACGAGGTCACACTCACGGCCATCTTCTCCGGTCCCTTCTTCAGATCACATCCTCAACGGCATGGCGCGACGCCCCGTTTCGTCCTTGATCGTCACTTTGGTCTTCTGACTCAGCTGCTTCGGGATGTGCATCGACCGCATCACCGACTGACCGTAAGAGTCTTTCAGGGAATTCACGTGCAGCGAGCGTGTCTCGTCTTTGGGCACGCTGTTCAGGACCATCTGCTTCGACGTCCAGATGTCCTGGGCGCCTCCGGCTGTGTGGCGCACTCCCGTCATTTTGACAGCCCTGCCTTCGTCCGTGATCTGCTTGAACTGTTTGTTGAGGCACGCCAGGGCCATCTTGGTCTTTTTCGACAGCGCGATGTTCAGTTCTTCCCACGTTGCGCTTTCGGTCCCGTTGGTGGTTTCGATCATTCCCGGGTGCCCCTTGATGGTCTTCTCTTCGGCCGGCTCGGCGTGCCTTTCTTCGATCGACTCCTTGGCTTGACGGCGTTTGCGCGAGCGCCAGAAGGCGGAAATCAGGATGGCAACGAACATGGAGACACCAACGACGATCCAAACGCCTACAAGAAAAATACTCGCGTTACGTCTTTTGGCCCTGTAGAAAATATCATCTACTCGCTTACCCAGGCCTTGCATGTCTCCATTATTTTCATCCCTTGTCGCTAAATTACAAAAAACGTCGAGCTTGTTCGATCCAACGACACAGAAACAGCACAATTTTGATCAGAGAACTTACTCTTGACGTTGACAGTTGCGCTGAACATGTTGCAGATTGATTGGCGCGAATTCAACGAGTCGTGGAAGCAAGCGTCGTACTCGACTTTGTGCAGGCCAGTATCGGTTGTATTGAACAAGCCATCGTCGTTGAGCTGGGGTGAAGCAAATGTTCGAATTGCAAGTGTCTGAAATCAGTCACTCCCTCACCTTCCACATCTCGCCGTCCTGGTTCTCGACGACCCCAGTGAACGAGAACCCCGGTCCGGGCGGGGGATTCAGCCAGCATTTGACCGTGACTTCGCCTTTTTCCACTTTCTGGACCTTGCACTCCAGTTTGCCATCTAAAAGAAAGATGCCAAGGATCGCCCAAGTAGTCGACAAACCAGCACGAGACACACTGAAGATGACGAGGATGTTCTTCACGGAGGCCATTCTGAGATGGCTGCGCAGCCTCATTCTGCAGTAGAGCTTCAGGGCTCTGGTATGTGAGAGCAGGTCATCGGGAAGGTGAATATCGCTGTGACGGCACTCCTTATTCGACAAGTCGACAGGCTGAGCGCGCCCTTCCGAGTTTATCACCCAGCAGCTCTGTTCGCCGCCATGTACCGCCGAGAATTCTGGGCATCCGAGAACGAGCTTGGAGTTTCGATCGTAGCGGAACGCACTGTTGAACAGACGCATTGCGTTGTTGTGGGAGATGGCGGGGAAGCGATCTGCACAAAAATATATTGTAGGTAGAATAATAATGACACTGGAAAACACCTTACATCCGCACGAGACGTTTTGTTTGGCCGTTGCCTCCTCGTACTTGCCATTCGCGAGAATTTCGCATAGCGTGCGCTTTTCTCCACCGCAGATCAGACTACTGCTGGCTGAAAATGGCACTTCGTGGTGGAAGCAATCCCATGCTCGTACTTTTCCGCAATGTGGTCCCTCTTCAGTGATGATGCAGTGCGGCTTGTTGTATTCCTCGCACTTTATCTTGCGGTCGCTGCCGCCTGAAAATCGGTGTTCAGTATTTGCGAATAGCAAGTGTTAATCTTTGCCACTTACACATCATGTAAACTAGCTTGAAAGCCATCTTCAGGACGGCGTTTTCGCGCTGGAGCTTGTAATAGTAGGTATCCAGTTTGGTATTAGCCGTAAGATTGAGGATGAGCACACCATTGCCCTGCTCGTTCAGCGTGGTCTCGAACAGTTTCTTCCCCTCATTGTCCAACAGAACAGCCTTGATGCCAGAAGGTCCACCAGTGACGTCGAAGTGCACCTGGCCGCCTTCGTACACCAACGACACCGTGTCTCCGAATTGATCGCGGAAGAGCACGTCAGCTGTTTTAGAATAACCACGTTTAGAGCAGTGTAAAGTGTTAAGCAACGTGGATGAGGCTAGGTAGTGGATATGAGTCGGAGAGACCTCTCGGCTAAGCCCTTTAATAGATTCCGTGTTTGCGATCAGTTCAAAACCCACCGGAAGTTCTTTTTGAAAAAATGCAGAGCCTTTAGGCAACTGCAGTACAACCACTGCGCAGCATTTTAGAGAAAGGCTTCTCAGCATATTCAACGCCTAGAACCACGGGGAAACTCAAAGCATTTTTTCGTCAGAAGAATTTTCAGGGGGGTAGCGTTTGCGAGTCAAAGATTCTGGATGCCCATGGCTAAGTCGAGGAGCTAAATTACGGAATGTTCAGCAATCTTCAAATCTATCTAGCCGGGAAAACCAGCCGGGGCCTGGCCTATATTTCTTCTCGAAAACCTGCAGTATATCTCAAAAGGGCGCTCTAGGTCTGGCTTTTTCTTTGGCTTAGATATGCTTAGGGCTTAAGGTAGACAGAAAGCCAAACGGAACATTCCTGGGAGCACAACACAAGCGCTTCCGCCAACTTAGCCCATCTGATTTTATGGGATCCATAAAGCGAAAAGAAACAAGACTTACCGCAGCTTCGTTTCACCATCGCCACCAGGGCGAAGATCAGGAGCACGTTCTTGGCCATCGGGGACTCGACCAGTTTCTTCGCTCGCTTCCACATCGACTTGCGTTTCGACTGGACTGGCTTCGATTTGCATTTCTTCAGGATCGCCGTCTTCGACTTGGATTTCTTCAGGGTCGGCGACTTGCACATGCATTTCTTCAATTTGATATTGATCGACCCGCGTTTCTTCGACTTGCATTCCGCTTTCCACTTCCGTTCTGGATTGCGCCGCATCTTGCGCATAGCTTCGCCCAACGAGTGTTTTCCGTTCGCCATTTTCGATGATCGACTTGCTTCGAATCCCCGCCACTTCGATTGATCGCCACACACGTCGCTTTCGCACTTTGTCGCACGAGAAGATTCCCACACGCAACCTCGCAGATCGAGAGCTCCAAACAGAATGATAGTCCTCTCTTCCAAATCCAGGCACCTGCCTCGCGAGGACACTTTACAATACTCTTTCAGCTAGCGTGGCGTGCTCTTGCTACTGACGCTGCGCACGTCAAGAGCACGCGCATCTTTGTTTCTTGACGCTCTCTTCGAACTCACTTCGCGAAGACATGCCGAAATAGGTATGCAGCGTACTTTACAGTATGGCCTTCGTTAGTTGCTGGTCGATTCTTTTGCGGAATTCAAATCTGGATTTTCAGGTGCGCTGCTTGCGAAAATCCATGATTGAAACGCTCCACAGGTATCAATCTACAATATAAGCACGCTCGGGAGCGAAGTCGACGGGTACAATAAAGTCCCAAGGTTGGTTTTTGAATTTTGGCCGTGTATTCTCAATTTTTGCAGTTTCGGTCAGGCGATCGAGAAACATGCATTCGCAAATGGCTGTGCTGTGCTATCGCAGTGTCGAGTACCTACTATGCGAAATGATCGATGTAAAGAAGGGTGTGTAAGAGACCACAACTCTGGCTAGATATTCTGAATATATGGCCTTAGTTTCCCAATATGCCATGCCTGTTGTCAATCCTGACTCTGTAGAGGCTCGACTGGCAATCGATACTCTGCACGGAGCCAGCAGCTGGGAGCCTCATCCGTCAGAATGATCTTTCAGCCATGGACTAGGTCAAAAAGCTTGGTTGGCTGTAGTGTTCCAATGACCTGGGTTTTTCACTGTCTGACCTGATCCTGACCTTGAACGACCCCTAAAAAAATTTTCTGACGTGACCTTCTGCTTGACCGAACCAAAAAAACTTTCTGACCTGACCAATGACCTGCGAGGAATAGTAAATTTTCTGGCTCTGACTCTGACATCGCTCAATCAAAAAATTTTGCTCATAATTAGCACCAGAAACAAAGCTTCCCTGTGTTTGCAAATTTTCCAAGAAATTTTACTGCAGCAGACAATTTCCTGGCATTACGTAACACTTCTCGTGCAGCCCAAGAAACTGAATTTTTATCAAGCTCAGAAAGATATTCAAAGCTGTTTTCACTGCTTTGGGGAAACTAAAGAATCTGGTACCCATTGAAAATCAAAAATAAATCTCATTCTTTATAACATCAATTCCTGTTCCAACTGCCTGCCCCCCCCCCCCCCCACCGTCGCAATGCTGGCTTGCGAGAAAAAGCGCCTTACTAGGGTGGAAGTGGTTGGACAGACATAATATCTTGCTGCAATGAAGCCAAGTTTGGTTGGACATGAACGAATGGGAAGAGAGAGTGGCTATGCCACAGATGGATGGCATGCGCATTCAAGCACAAGGCTGGCACACAGTAGTCTATGCAGCTGGGCTGGTAGGTTACTGTGCGAGTAAGATAACTGCAATAGCACAAGACTCGCAATCAGCAGGGGCTAGTTTGTCAATGCCATCTTAATTTCAGGACGGGTACGAATTCAGGGCATTGGTTTGGACAACAACTTGCGAAAACGCTGAGACATTAATTTAGGACGCTTCGCAATACAGTTGCTGTCCCAGAGGTGCCTTATCCGTAGATTTACGCGTGTCCGAAGACATGTCACTCCTTGTTTCACAATAAAAAAGGATGACCAAATTTTAGCAGACCACAAAATTTAATGCGGGAAATACATGCTGAACGTGTAAGCTGGGCACCCAATACTGGTCGAAGGATGATGATGGCATTCTGTCTTCCCTTTTTTGGCCTCAATAGCTAAATAAGGACGACAGAACTTTAGCTCAGCTGAAAAGAACCGTCGAGAGAGCTAAGGCAAAGCGCTAAAACCTCAAGACGCCCAAAGATTGCCCTAAAACCTGCTCTAGAAGGTCAGCTCAATATTGCCCTATTGTAGATCAAGGGCAATCGCCCTGCGCCTGGCAGCGCTGATGGAAAAAAAGACACTGCAAAGTGTCCGGACATGGTCGAGGTCGTCCTAAATTAAAGACAGCTTGGTATCCTTTGATGGGACACCAAGCTGTGAAATGACTTGAGCTGTCCTAGAATTTAGGACATGCCTTGGGATTCAGAACTGTAAAACTGCCCCAGATTTCCACACAGGAAGGCGAAAGCTAAGAATCCTTTACCAACATTTCACTAAATTTACTTTCTTTCGCTGTCAGAATACTCTGACCAGGTGCAAGAAATTCTGACCTGACCCTGACTTTGACCGGACCCCAAAAAATTTGCTGACCTTGACCCTGACTTCGACCAAGGATCGGTCAATCAAGGTTTATAGAATTCTGACCATCAGGTCACTTCTTACAATAGTTGGCTGCCATAGATCTGGCATGGTGCAAAAGCCCCACGGTCACTCCCTTTAGTACTACTCCCATAGTCGTATTACAACTTACCAAGTGCATAATATGCAGCTCCAACTTTTTCAGTCCGGATATCGTCTGGATAAGCAAACAGGACGGCTAAGTACATTCCTATCGAGATCCATATAGGGACGGGTAGATGGCAGCAGTGCATGCACCACAGCGAGCATAGCCAAACTGAAGGCATTGTTGGACGTGCAGGTAGGGTATCCGAGTGGACATTGCACCACATGGTTTGCCCGGCTGCCAGTGATTGAGCGCCTCAGAAGGGGCGGAAGCCTAACCTAACATGCTAGGCCACGAGTAGGGTCACCTGTGAACAGGCTTCGCGTGAGTAATATATCTGCTGCCAAGTACGGTACCTACAAATGCACAGAAGATCGAACAGATGAGTCTAGCATCCAAAGGCTTCTGAACAACACTTCATAAAAACGGCCGCTTTTTCTGCGTTTCTGTGCTGTAAACAAAAGCTAGCGCCAATCATTGTAAGCGCTGACGACAAATACATTCTTCTTTCGCCATCTTCCTAATTTCTGTCCTTACAAGAAACTTTGTGCAGGTTTTTGACCATATTATGAACTAGTCACAATGCAAAGGGCCCTATCGGGACTTTACACTGTTGCGTAATAGAATAACCAACTCGTCAGCTTCCAGTGCACTGCAGTCCGTCATTTCGAAGGTTTGGATGAAAGATACTCAGCACATGCCTGCTCTATGTTCTTGCATCGTCAGCTAATGAAAGCTAACATTGTTGTGTGTGATCTGACAGGTATGAGAGAGTGAACTATGCACCTGCACTTTACATTGCAGACTATACGTGACACACCTTCATGCATAGATTCCCTCAATTGAGGATTCGAATGCGCTCACAGAAAGTGCAAACCTACAAAATGTACTGTACTTCTCGTAATGTCTATTTTCGCTTAATTTTAGAAACGGAACAGGATTTCGAAATTGCATCAAAAAATAGGTCGGACTAAGACACTATATTTGTTAGATTCTTTCTATTTAACTCCGCTTTGCTTAAAAGTTTAGCCTGTCGTCGTTGTTTATAAAGAGCGAAGTGATTAAAAAATGGCTGATCAATTAAAAACGGAGGGCAATATCTATTTTATCAGAAAAGATTATCCGAATGCTGCGAAATTGTACACGAAAGCCATCGAAGAGAATCCTGAAAATCCAATCCTTTACTCGAATCGAGCCGTGACTTATTTGCGAATGAATCAACCACTCCTCGCATTGAAAGATGCCGAAACTGGTTTGAAATTTGAGCCAACGGACATCAAGCTACTCTTTCGAAAAACCAAGTCTCTGATCATGCTAAACCGTTTTGAGGAAGCTGCAAAATTTTTGGGCGAATCATGTCGTCAGGACGAAGAAGTCTCCAAAAATGCCATCATCAGAGAGTTGATTAAAGATTTGGAGCGATCATGGGGCGAATATGATTTGATTTTGATGATAGAAGAGGCAAAACGATCAAAAATTTTAGAA
The DNA here is from genome assembly GCA_030248295.1 of Mesodorylaimus sp. YZB2_4. Classification (NCBI taxonomy): domain Eukaryota; kingdom Metazoa; phylum Nematoda; class Enoplea; order Dorylaimida; family Dorylaimidae; genus Mesodorylaimus; species Mesodorylaimus sp. YZB2_4. Next base: position 228,358 of record JASANH010000652.1, on the reverse strand, counting down.
AATCATGTCGAATATTATGCTTCGGACAAATTTGAAATTCAAAAAATCGATGGGAAAGGACGTGGACTAATTGCGAAGGGCAAAATCGACCAGGGGACTTTACTAATGGCGAGCAAAGCATTCGTCTTCGTGCATGCTTCGGAGGAGTATTTTATTGTGGGTGGGGGTGGGACGACTCGTCAGCTTGTTCATCCAGTGCCGATGGCTACAAAAATATGCAAGAAATTGAAGAGCAACCCGAAATCGGCCAACTCATTTTATCAGCTGTTTGCTGGAGAAGAGCTCGGTTGGATGGAGGAAACCGATCGATCAAAGCGATTGGTCGATGACGGACCGATCGATACCGGACTGATCGATTCCAAACCGATTGATGTTGGGTCAAGCAATCGTAGGTATACTATCGGAGGACCAATCGATAAAGGACTAATGGATTCTGGGTCTATCAATATCGATGACGAGTCGGTCGATGGCGGACCAATAGGTGGCGAGTCGACCAACAGCGGATCTATCGATACTGGACTGATCGATCCCGAACCGATCGATGTCGGGCTGGTCAGTTGTGGGATCATTGGCGGACTAATTGATGAAGGACAGATCGATAAAACACCGATGGATTCTGGGTGCATCAATATCGATGACGAGACGGCCAGCAGCGGACCGATCGATACTGGGTCTATCGATAGGGGACTGATCGATCCCAAGCAAATCGATAGCGGACCAGTCGACTCCAGATCGATCGACGTGGCATCGTCCTCCATCAACCATGGATCAACCACTGTGAATGTGAATCGCGTCCTCGGGATTATCAACCAGAACACATTCGCTGCGAGTGACAAATGGTTGTATCCGACTCGTGCGAATCATGGCTCGGATTGCGGTTTATGGATCATGCCCTCGTATTTGAATCACTCGTGCGTCGATGCCAACTGCTGGCATTTCACGATCGGTGATTTCATATTTATTCGAGCCAAGAAGAATATCGAGATCGGTCAAGAATTGCTGATCGAATATACCGATGCGCTAATTTCCTCCGAAGATCGAATGAAAAAACTCGAACGATACGGATTCCAATGCCAGTGCCGACTTTGCAAAGCTGATCGAAAGGAATCAATCGAAATCATGAATCGATATTGTGAGATTATCGAAAAAGCGGAAGAAATCTACAATCGGCCATCGATCAAGGATTCGTTTGAAATCCAAGATGTCAATTTATTGAAAACATTTTTAAAAGAATTGCAAACGTATCGATCGGACAGTGAGCTCAGCAATGCTGTTTTCGTGGTCCATCGAGCCTTGGCATTGGCCACTTCGTTCACTGATCTTCCGTACTCGGTACAATTATTGCAAGAGATCTACAAGAATCAAATGCGTATTGGCAATTTATATCGAGCTTTATTGTATGCCAAAAAATTAGTACGTTCTTGGCGTTTAATCAGCGTCAAGGAATCGGAGAGGTGGACTAATGTGACCAAAGAATTGTCCAGGGTCCTGTTCGGTGATGAACGTGTGGCTGATATAATCGAAATTTAGGCATCGATCGATGCAAGACTAATGATGCATAGCGGGCTGGAATAGTGATTTTGAAATTATGAAGTACAGTAGGTACTCGGATTTCGTGGAGTGGTGAATCGGAAGTGAGAAGAACATGCATTTGCGTGGTTAGCTATATGATAAACTGATGAAGGTAGCTCGGCTAACAAAATGTGTGACACTACTCATCGCTAGCCAAACCTGATGTCATAAAGCTGGTGAAAGACATGGTTTTGCAGCGCAGTCTGGCCAGCAAATTCTGGTAAAATGGAACCTTGCCAACTAATCGAGTGCTGAGGTTGCTGACCATTTTAGGGCAGGGTTTCAGGTGCTTCATCTGATTGTCAGGGCTCGTCTGGCTATCGATCCTCTGCACGGAACTGGCAGCTGACCCCCAGCCGAGCCGAGAGTGTGTCAATCGAGGCACAGTGGGGTCAACCAGTCGGGTTGATATTTACCAGTTTTAGACTACGAGTCGGAAACTGTCGCTCTGATCGTGAGTTTCATGTACAGAGCGTGAACTCTCCACATCACGCGCACCTCTTACGAGAGCCGGAACGTCGGAACTGACGATCAGTAGACGCTTCCCCTGGTACTGACGTACCTAGATGATGGGCGCGTGCTACAGTACAGGTGCAGCATCACGTCAGCATCTGACTGCATGCATGTCATACTTCAGCCATCGGCTACAGTATGTAGATCGGAAGACAAGGATTTTCGGCCTGGTGCAAAAGCTCCACCACTTACGGCCGGATCGGATGGGGGTATGTCGGATCGGATCGGATCGGATCATGTGAAATACTTGTAAATTTTTGAACAATCAATAACGCATCATCATTTTTCGAAAGGCCCCATGATAAACATACAGAATTCATCGTCATGGTGCCGCGGCGCAAGCAGCACCCCTCTCAGGGCTATATCACGCTGCTTATCATGGATCTAATTTACAAGCTGATAAAGTAAAGTAAAGAAGATTCACGTCTTATAACTGACTGTAACCGTAGCTGCAAAATTTTATAAAAACGGATATTTCCACTACGTTTCCACTCCTCAATCGGATAGTTCAGGTCGGATCAGATGTCCGATCCAGCCTTGATCCACAAGTCACTCCCTTCATGGAATACGGATCCAGATGGCAACGACGGAATTTCGTATTTTCTTACAACCATTGTTTTTCGGACGTGGAAAATCTGACTCAGTGGGGCCTGAACTCATGGCTAGCAGTAATCTTGTTGAGTGCAGCACAGGCGGCAGATTTTCTCTCTACCTCTCTACGCTTTAACATGAGGCTATGCAGGCCAGACAACGACTTTCAATGACAATGTTGAGTGGGCTGTGAACCTGCCATTTTCCAAGCCGACTAAGGCTACCTATTCGTTGGCTGTCGTCTCTCTACTCGGACAACTCGACGAGTCCGAGTGTGCAGTGTGAGGTGAGCAAGAGATCATCGGGTATGTAAAACCACAAACCTTCGCTGACCTTGAACTCCAGGCCGTCGGTGACTCACCTAGTGCCGTCGAGGTGCTCGAAATATAGAGACAAATGCCAAACGTCGAGGGCACCGACAGAGTTCACAGCCCACCCGTAACGTCCAAGAAAAGTGGTGGCCAGTCCAGGATGTACATTTCGACTGCTCTAGCGGAGTCCGAAAAACAACACGGAAGCAAAAATTGTCCAGTTCAATCAACTAGACTAGGCTCAGGCTAGCCCCAGGCTAATCCACAAGCCTGAGCCTACGGCCAGTCGAAAGTGAGCAGGCCAAAATCCTCCCCTCCGCATCTGGTCTCGCAGGCTGTTTGCAACGGTCTGTAAAACGTATAATCCAGTATAACACGCGCTCAAGATTTTGCCCTGTCAGAGCAACTTTTTAGGTGGTGCAACCCTCTGATAGGCGGGCGTGGGAGAAGATGCGACCAACCGAAGTCGGTGGGAGACAAGTATAGTATCTGCGGCTGCAGTATCAGCCTAGGGTTGACGTCTCCTAAACCAAGAGAGATCAATAATTCTCTCCCATTCGCCATGCCCTGCACGACCATCGAGGGTCACAGCGGCCGCGGAAACATAAATTGGTGCGGTGAGTCTAAAAGCAAACATTTTTTGTATGCACCCAATTTCGAAACCATGCCAGAGCTAATTTTTAAGCTCGGCATTCACTTTCCAAACATAGACGTTGGCGAGTACGACCTGATCATCTTCCTGTTCCTATTTCACAGATTCGCCGTATGAAACAACCCTGATTAACGTGTTGCCCTTCAAAAGTGCACCTCACTTTCTCACATTGACACGTACCAGATTACTCAAACTGGAAAATATTGGGCGGTTTTAATGGGCAAGTAGAATAGACCAGATTACAGGGAATTACCGCATCGACAAGAATCATTAAATACTATGTCCGTTTTACAAACTGCTCATTTGCGACACCGTATTTGGCAACGAAACTTGCTCTCAATTCTAGAAAGAATTTTTCGCTGGCACCATGTGGCCTATTATTTTTGTCACGTATCTATTTCATTCATCTATGGCTAGTCCATTTGGAATTCTCAGAGCTTCTATTCCTCCGGATTTGTCAACCGCTTTCCCTAACCCTACTCAACCCGCCACTACGCCGAAGCCTGCCACCAGTCCTTGCCCCCGACGACGACACACCGGAGGGACCACTCCATCCGCTCCACCAAGGCTCACCGATCAACCCATGGCTGACCTTAATCTTCAAGACGATGGGCTATTAAACGTATCGCCAAGACCACTTCCTAAAACGTCATTAAAAAAGGTCAAACCAGATATCGACATCGTCAAAGTAAGCTGACCCTTTCCACGCCTTACTACTTCTCCCATGTGCTTTTCTAGAACGTATGCAAAAGAATACCAGGCAATTGCAAGGGGCCGACAGAGCTGGATAAAAAATCTAAGGATATCATTAGGGAAAGCCTGTCACGCCCTCGCAAGGCCGGTAAAGTCAAGGGCAAGAGTGCTGGTGAAATCGCGACTTACTTCAATAAGATGCAAGAAGCTAAAAAAGCCGTCTTTGCCGCTTCTGAATTGGGAGACGTGGTAAGCTGAGTCCTCGACCAACTGACTGACAGCAACCAGATGAGCACTGGGCACTTGAAACAGCCTTACCCCATTGCCCAATGCCGCCCACTGCTTTGGCTCGCCTGGTGTCCAGGTCGTACCCTAGAGGTAAAGGCGTGTGGCTCTCACGCTTAAAGGGGAGGGTTCGACTCCCGCCTCGGTGAAAAATGATTGTCGAATATGTGTTCCTAAGCCCTCGAGTGCGCTGTATGGTGCTTGGCCATGGTTGAAGTATGAGATGATACGATAGTGGGCTGGTAGGGTCAGGTACGGGGGGGGGGGAGAGTCAGAGTCAAAGAGGGGCACGGCTCTATTTGGCTCGATGTTTCAGGCGGAGCCCCACGACAATGGTCTATGGGGTGGTGATCAGCTTCCCCCACTCGAGCTTCTCCAACGAATCATTGACGATGCCAACGATGCTGTCCCTCTCAACCTGACATTGACCAGACGTAAGCGAGCCACGGGCATATCCTTGGATTACTACACTGGTAACAAATGGCCCTCGCTGACAGTCAACTATTACATTGACCCCTACACATTCTCCAATGACGAGGCCAATACCATCCGAGCGGCCGTCAAGACCATTCAGGACAAGACGTGCCTGAAGTTCGTGCAGACTTTACAGACTCCTTATATCGAATTTCTGAAAACCCCTTTCGGCACCAGTGCCAACACGTAGGTCACCTAGTCATGGCCGTTCGAAGTGACCACTCTAAAGGGACCGCCTTTCAGATGCGGCTGGGCCAGTTTGGGTTACAGTGGCGAGGTCAACGATGCGGCAATCAATTTTGATAGTTCGCTGTGTAAAGCGGTATGAGGCAAATTTTTTAGTCCTACGTCTGGGTCCGTTACTGGAGGGAGTAATCGGTAGAGCCTTTTCACCATGCCAGAAACCAAAGGCAGCCACCCAAGTCCCAACCGACCAAGTCCAACTGAAACATCAACCTGACGGGTAACACATCCAGCTGCCGGTTCTGTGCTAGGGGTCATTTTTCCAGTAGGGCCTCTACACAGTTAAATGAGGCTATGCGGGGATGAGTCAGCAGAAAATGTTCCCACTTCCCATGCACATATAAGGAATGGTCAGGCAGCACTATTTACTTCGAACTCACCAGACAAAGACACGGGTTAGACTGACTTGGAGCTGGGATCAATAGCCTGGATATACTGTAAGTGCATCATCACACATCGAACAGAGAAATAAGACTGGCTGGTCTACTCTGCTGATCCCTGATCTTAATTATGGGTCTAATTTCACTAACTTACCAGCAGAGCCATATGCCAGTAGAGCCCACTCTATCTTCACGCATCGTTCTTGCCAACAGTCAAATTGACCAATGGAATCACAGCACCCTTGCATAAGGGTGGAACCCGTTACCACTACGAGCACCTCCAAGCGAGGCATTCTGGACAGAAACTGGCTTCCTCATATATAATGGCGGCTTGTTGGTTAGCCCTGTCGGTGAGACTGTACTCGTTTGGCTACCTCTCTACATACTCATCGTCGGATTACCTTGCCGGTACCGAATGAGTCACCCTCAGCCTGGTGGGCAAGGTTAGCAAGGGTTTGTGGTCTTCCCAAACCGACCTGCAATGGGGTTGAACCCTGGACGAGCCCACACTCCTGCAACAACACGGCTGTTGTGTGAGGTCACTGGTTGATTGCACCACCAATTATGGGACTAATGTCACTGACCCATCTACAGTAGCAGCCTTATGTCAGATGACCCCACTCCGCCCGCCCTCTTGTCCTAACCCTCTTTCCAGCGCCAGTTTTCGTCGAACGGTCAAAGTGACCAATGGTAACCGACATCCTAGGCTGGGCGAGGCATTCCAGGCCACCATTCTCCACGAGCTACTGACCCCTTCGCCACATCTCTTCATGTTCCAGAATCTCCAAGGCACGATCGTGCACGAAGTGCTGCACGTGCTGGGCATCAGTCACGAGCACAGCCGCTACGACCGAGACCAGTATGTGGATATGGATTGGAACAACGTCGACCCACAATCCTACGATGTCTTCGATCACGACAACGCCTACGACTACAACCCGTATTGCGTCAAATATGACTACCTATCAGTCATGCACTACAGTCCATACGTAAGCTCGTGCCTACCCACCAAACACCATTCCGGGTAACCTCTACCTGAAACCAATATTTACACACCCCATGCAGTAATAATGCGGCACTTCCTGCCCTGACGATGAGACTTGCAAGATGACAATGAACTTTTGGCATTTGAGATAGCAAGGTTTAAAAGACCAGATGTGTCACATAACTGCACATTGTGTAAAATGTAGTCTCAGCTATTACTAAACCCTGCCAGTGCTCTTTGGTAGGTCTACCCTAACCTGTAACTGACTTTTACCCAAAGCACAAGTAATGGGCGCTCGCCTACATTGCTCCCCTTCGTACAAACGCTTTGTGATAACAATGAACATGAACCTATCGTTTCCACGAAGGGAGCAATGTAAGCAAGCGCACATGCCTGCGCTGGGTAAAAGTGAGTTTCAGGTTAGGGTGCAGGGTACAGCAGAGCTCAAATACGCCAAATGTCCCTCTCAAATCACCCTTTCAGGTGGCAGTCATCGACGCATCAAAACCCGCATTCAAGCCCAAATCTAATCCCGATTACTATCTCTCAAAAATCGGCACAGTGAATGCCCCATCGGACACAGACCTAAACTTGGTGAACCGACTGTACTGCGTCCCTGCCAGTAAGCCCCCCTTCTTCCCCCTCCTTGCTTTACTAAAATCTGCATTTTAAGGCTGCACTGATGCGTCGCCCTATTGCGGCTGGACTGCTTGCTCCAACTGCGCTACTTATGAAGCCAGCTGCCCCAAAAGTTGTGGCAAATGTCATTGATCAGGCCGATGCTATCAAGAGAAAAGTGATATACGATTCCTAATTGCATTCTGCACTATTTTCTTAGATAAATATGAACGGGTAATCACAACACACGAACCTACTCGATATAAATTTAACTTCGAACAATTATATCAAAAAACAGTAACAAAAAATGATACTTCTACGATTCCCATTTTAACGGTAACTGGCCGGTGGTGTGAAAAAGCCGCCTCCCATTTGACTTTGTTTATTCATCGCTCGAGAAGGAGCAAAGCCAAGGAATTTTTGAACATTCTAAAACGATAAAGCCCTAGTATTAAATCTGATGATCGATCGCTCGAATCGATATCAAAACAGTCTTGGCTTACTTGGCGAATCGTCATAGTGCAGAGAATATACAAAAAGATGAACGAACAGTCCGTGTAATCTTCACCCGGCAAATTGCGATGCGAAATACCTTGAAGCCACGTGATCGGTGTAAAAGGTAGTTTGGCAACCACTCTTCCATCGAAACTGGAAAAAACCAATGTTAGTCATGATAAAAATAATCCAACATGTCGCAGACGGATGTCCAGGCTCAGGGGTTTCGACCCAATCAATTATCTGGGCCATTTACTCTTGGATAATCCCAACTAATCCTGATGTCCTTCCAAACCAAATTTGGCCAAAAAACGCACTGAAAATGACCCTGGAAATTTGTAGCCCCACCCACATCAGATCATAACCAAAAATTCGAAGGGATGGGACCCACTCATAATCGCAATGCCCTTTTCCATCCCTACAACCCGGCCCGGACTTACATGCTATTGAACGTGCTGAGCAAGGCCGTGAACGCTAATCCAATCGCAAACATCGATTTCATTTTGAACATTGATAAATCTCGATTGCTAACTTTCAAGCGTTCCTCTTGCTTTTCTGAAAATAATATCACGATAAAATCGATAACAGTCGAAAACCAAGCTTAGGTCTACTGTACCGATTTTCTTCTTACTGCTCCTATCGATTGCTTCATTCAATTGGTCTTTCTTCTTTTCCACTAAAAATATAGGGACTGTGTAAGTACCTGATGAAAAAATTTCGGCACTATCATTTCAAGGCACCAAAAATCTTTAATTTCTTAAACTTGTAAATCGCACTGGCAGCATAAAACAGGAAAAAGAATAACACTTACGCTTTTTCGATTGCCTTTCAATTTCACTTTTGAGTTTTTTATATTTTTCGCTTTTATAAACGAGCAAATATGTCAATCCTAAAAAACAAATGCCCTGTGTATAGGCTTAGAACTGGCCGAATTTGCTTACCTTCGCCAAGTAAAGCTGTGCATATCGAAATAAAGACAATTAATAAACTGTCTCCGATCATTTTCGGTTAATTATGTGAAAAAGTTTTAGGTCTTACTTTATTCTCTCGATTTCTCTTGAAATTACGGCGCGGCTAAAATTGTTACTCGCACGGCTAACTTAAAACTATCGCACGCACACGCTACGTCTATATTTGTGCGCAAGAGCATATTGGTCGATTCGTAGCCAATAGCCAATGACGGACGGACGGAGTGGAGGAAACGCCTAAAAGGTGGACAATGACTTGAACTAGTTTTTTCTTTTTTAATTTTTTTGTTCCCAGCCAGGCCAGCAGTCAAACCTTCTAAGCACGGTTGTGAGGGGACCAGCGCACAGCAGCTCTCCTCCATGTTTCATCTGGGAGCACCTCCACGCGGGCATCCTGGACAGGACACCGATCTCCTCGGATGATGACGGGTGGGCTGTGAACCCAGTCAGTGTTGGACAGCCGAGACTGTCACCTCGTTTGGCTTCCGTTTCTTCACTCGGGGCACCTCTTCTAGGGCACCAGATGAGTCACCCAAGCTGGTCCAAACCAGTTCCAGCCACGGCAGATGGTGGCTACTGTAGCCAGGCCATCTACAACATCAGCGTACTCTTGTCCCATGAACAGAGTACAGACAAGACACCGGCATTTTCCTCCAACCCCAGCACATACCTAAGTTCTCGACATAGCAGCTCAGGACGGGGCTACTCAAGAAGTAGATTGGATCAAGGTTCTTGATGAGAACCACCTTGTGTTTTCCAGAGCATCTGGAGCGCCACCACGCGAACAATTCTGACGGGGCGCGGTGGGACGCGCGGTATCCACGCTGGCCGATATCGCGTGGTGCTCTCTTGCCCAGAGAACCTTATGTAGAGACAAGACGATCAGCACAGTGACGCATCATGACATCGTGACTGTAGCAACCAGTGCTAGCCAACAGGCCGATGTGGGCATGATCGATCCCGATCAGAGAGATAAGCAGCGAATACAAGCCAGTGGGACGTGCGAATGACATGCTGAATATAAACAGTGATAAAAGAGGCCAGATAAGAAAATCGGATTGATTATTTGAGGGATCTTGCTAATAACTACAATTTTTGAGCTTAGTTCAAATATGATGGTAAATTTCGTGTATGTTTAGTTTCAATTTCAGGTTTACAATCATATGTTTCTTCGACATAGCTTTGCACCCGTCCTCTTTGCCTGAGACGGACATGATAACCTCAGACCCACTAGAGCTCTGCACGATGCCTCGGGCAAGGTTCCACGTTATCACGCTAGAGCAAAGTCCAAAACGTGCCACTGGTGCACTGCTGGCAGAAAGCATGATCGTTGCCGATGTTGGCAAGGCTACCAGCATCGGCAAATACCGAATCAATCATCAGGGCACCCGAGAAACCACAATGGTGCCGTACATTACTCATCCAACAATCACGACTGGAATAGTGAACAGACCATAGAATGCATGATGTCACCATGACCACTGGAAAAGGTAGGGAAGCCTGATTGGCCTGAATCGGTGCCATTCGCTTCTCACCAGGAGCAACAACAGGGCCACCTAACAGCTGTGATTGCAGGCTCACAGGCGTTACTAATGCGTGCATTACTGTTTTTAAAGTACCTAGTATCGTAAAACGAGCACGCCAAGGCACTTGTTCGAACACATCAAAGTTTAAATTTGAATTTCGCGCTCTTTGCAAAGACTAAATGTAGTGTTAGTGGTGTTAGTCTTGTTTTTATGTTCTATAGAGTGTTCTTCTGTTCTATAGAGGTCACTTTTATCGCTCGCCACAACTGATCGATAGTCGGTATGCTGCTCCAACTCTGAAAACCGCCTTCAATGATCAACCCTACAAACTGGCGCTTGTCGCAGCATCGAGTTCGAAACTATGCTTTGCCAGAGCTAATCTGACTAATAATTACCTTATCTCTCTGAACCCAGCCACCAGCTATACCACAGCACAGATTCACATTTGCAGACACAAAGATCCTCTAGCTTACAATAATAATACATGCCATTGGCCTCCTTGCCACCTTATAGGTCTCCTATCATATCACCATTTCCATTATTCATTGGTCCGATCCAATCGATGCAGTCAACCACGCAGTGCTTCACTGGCCGACATCTTTGGAAATGGTGGCACCAATGAAACACTTGCTGCACTCCATCCATACATTTGATCAAAAAATTGTTGTGGGCATTGCAGAAGGCGCAGCCATCTTCATAATTAAGTTCCTCGCCCTGAGCAGTCCTTACAAGACACGACTTTCGAGCATTTCCTTCGCTCGCACACTGACTAATAAGACTGGAAAACACTATCATTAACATCAATTTCATATCTCGGAAACAAAATGCAAGCACAGCAAAGGCAAGGAAGGAAGACAGATGAGGCAGACACTTTGGCAGCACATTCAGCTCACATTTAAGAGCGACCTTTTTAGGTGGGCGGAAAAGAAGGCTTATGCAAACGACGACCAAGCCAGAACCTTTTCACAAACACTAAATGTCACAAGCCCACCAAAATTTGAAAAACTTCATTTACAATAGTTTTTCTTTTCAAAATGTAGCCAGAAAAGGTCACTCACAGGGCTGATAACACATCCAGTCATTTTGTGTGCGTGTATACGTCCCGCTAAAGAGAATGCATCAAGGAGGGGCAAGATCCTTAACGGATGCCTATTCAAGTCGGTGGGACAGAAACCGACTGGAATAGGCAAGTCTTGCAACTCCGTTGCACTCCGTCTTGCTACTCCGCAAGTCTTGCAACGACTGAAACATCAACCCGAGAGTGTGACGTCTCTCAGGCTAGGGAGTATCAATCACTGTCTCCGACTCGCCAAGGCCCGTCGGCAGAGGGTTAAAAATGCATGCCGTATGACTGTAACGAACAGTGCCCACAGGGTGGGACAAGTGGGCTCTCGAGACCGTTGTAGCCCTCGTCAGTCAGGACCACAAGTGGGAGAGGATTATCGATCTCCCTTGGATGGTCAGCCACCTATCGGAGGGTTGCACTCAAAGATAAAGATTCGCAGGAATCACGATCCCAAGCGACCGTGCTGCGCTTTTTATACTTCACGACATCAGCACAGCAGCAAAAGCCGATCAAGGACGCAATCCATCAATCCAAAAGTTACTTCTTGTGGAAGGTAGCCTGCACTATCCACATGATCTTGTCCATGATGGTCACCACGGCGGCGTTGCTTGGCGGCCTAAAACCGTCGACGACCTAAAAACCTTTCTTGAACCTGCAAAGTCATACAGTGCTACGGTTGGAAATGTTAGATGCGTACCTGCAGTACAGGCGTGGTTTGTTATATTGGAGACACACGAAACCAACACATGATCGTGCAAATGCGCATGCGGAGAGGTTCAACTCATTGTCAATTATGTGTTCCTTAGCCCACGAGTGCGCCTTATGGTGCTTGGCTACGGATAAAGTATGACATGACATGACATGACTCTCGCATGGACAGAAAATGCGTTGGTTTCTTATCTTCGACAGCTCTAGCAGCGTTTGGCACCTGCACACAACGGGCTCAGCTGCATGCGGTCAACTACGATAGGGTGCCCAAGTGAGTGAGCTCACTATTCATGCTTAAGATTAGCGCATGCGCTCACATTCATCAACCTGTCTAGCTCTAACCCATCTAATTTAAAGACAGCCACTGCTGGACGTAGGAGGTCATAATCTCCACTAAAGCCTCATCCTTTTTACGCACAATCCATTCGGTCACGTCAGGCTGCCTCACGTGGTGAAGACGGACGAACACCCAACAAATACTTAACCTATCCTGTATCTTCCCGTTTATATCGCGATCGCAGCTGATATCTAGAAAGAGGAATACAAACGTCGATTGGAACAAACACGCGTATTTCTTCCTAAGCAATGCACGCGTTTTCCACTTTTTAGGGTACTTTGAGTGGTGACCTCGAGTGCCATCCCATCATGAATCCAAGTTTTCAAAGCTTGAAGTTTGACAAAGTGGCCGTATTTGGACGGAGCTTAGTGCAGTACTGGTCTGATCGTGAGTGGGTCTGTTTAGCATCCCTAACTGCGCAGGAAGTCTTGAATACGAAATCTTTGGTCGATCACGTTGACTGTTTCCTGCATTAATCAATCCCACATAGTGATTGGACGAACAGCAGTCAAGCTCCTCACAAAAAGCATACATATCCAAAACTTTCATCCCTCCTTGCGCGTAGGCATCATCCTCAAGAGACACAAGTAAGCATGGTCCAAGCACGAATCGTCACATAAACGAGATCACTTTTTCAGCACAGACTGCTTTGTAGCCGGACTTTTCAAACGGAGTGACTTTCTTCCTGGGGAGGTTGCTTTCAACGACCAGCTCATCGACCCGGATGCCTCTTTGGGGGTTGTTGTTGCAGATTTGACGAGAAGATCAGAAAGAGCACCAGCCACGATGATCAACGACTTTTTCTCTCCCGCACCAGTCTCCCGAACAGATGCCTCCTTGCTCAGCCTAGAGTCCGCAGGGTTTCCCACTGTCACTGACCTAGTCTTCGTTTCGGTGGCGATCGAGGATCCGCTCTTGACCAAGGTCACGGAGGGTTTCTCCGCACCCTTACCCGAGCGTACACTGTCTGATGCGGGCATCAATTTCGGGTGTCGATCCACGGTTTGCCCGGGCGGCGAAGTTTCGAGATCTTTGTCGGATGGAACAATGATGGACAAATCTTCCTCTTCCTTGCCACCAGTCTTTCCTGCCACCTTGGTCGTCGGAGATCGAGCAGTTGCAGTCTTGGCCGAGCGCCGTCTTCCGCGTCGACACCAAAGTATAAGCAGGACGATCAAGACAATGTTGATCACAACCACCAAGCCACCACCGACCGACAAACCCACGATCAGCCCGAGCTGACTACTTTCTGAAAAACAGAACGTTCTCCCACATTTTACAAGCCGCAATAAATGCACCTACCTTCCTCCGTCGTGGCGATGTCACTGATCGTGGCTGTCAGTGCCAAAGCGTCGTGCTTGTCCGTCACGCCTGACATGCCCTCGCGCGGCCGTCGCTGGCATTCCACGCCACATACTGGAGGATCTGTGGGGTAAAGCGAGAGGAAGCAGCAAAGTGTACAGTCCATTCATACTTGGCGTATAGAACAGCTTCGTAATGGCCAGGCAACTTGCTGCAGGAAATGCTCATTCTTTGTTACTCTTTGGCTTACTCTAGTAGTGCAAAAATAAAAATATTTTCTGGTAGCTATTTCGTGCTGTCATGCCAGGTCACACGGCTGGAGTGATGCAGAAACTTCTGGGGACTCTGCATTTCTGACAAGCAAATGACGAATAAAAGATGGAAAGTTTGTCTCTAAGGAACAACATGCTAAAAAAATAAGGACTCAATGACGGGCCTGGCATCATCCAAGCTGGCATTTTCGTCCTAGATTTTTGTCAAGGAGTTTATCTTTGACGCCGCCTATCCGCATCTGCCCCTATTCCGTTCCTATGCTCGAAACAAATCTTTCATGTTCTCAAGTCAGGGACTGCGAAACTAAAAAGCTGAAGGACTGACAAATAAATTAAGAGGGCGGCGAGACGAGTTTGGACTCCGATGGTCAACTTATTCAACGTGACTGCGCCTTTTTCACGTGTTTTACACACAACCCAGATTGTTCAAAAAACAGAAGTCCACAGGTTCGAATCACCTAGCTCATCGTACTCTTGTCTCCCTCCCGCTGGAGCGTCCAAGTCCCAGGGCACTGTTGTCAACTGTTTTACTGTACATCGATCAGGCGGTCCTAGAACGGGAACAGAAAGGACTCTCCCATGGTTCAGCAGCGAGCAAGCTCTTACTCCAGCATCTTGCACATGGCGTATACCAGCTTCCACTCGGCCACAAATCGGTGGCACAACTTTTCGCATGACGTCTTCATCTTGTTATGTCTCGAAGGTTGAACGTATCGAGACTCCAAAGACCTGTTCAGCGCAGACCAATAACACAGTTCGTATAAAGAGTGTCTTCCTCTCCATCGCGTTCTGGTCGCGGCCGCGGCAGTGTAGTGGTTCGGTGTTCGTCTCTCCGTATTGTTTGGGGGCGAGTGGTTGGACTCGTCCCGGGTTCGATCCCCGGTGATGGAGGTCGGTTTGCGAACCATAAACTCTCGCTGACTCAGCACGCCGGGACGTGGGTGACATTCCTGGTACCGTCGAGGTGCTCCGCGTGGAGAGGCGGAAGACAAACGAGGAGACAGTCTCGGCTGTCGGGGACTGACAGGGTTAAAAGCCCGCCCGCCATCGTCCGAGGAAGTTGGTTTCGAGTCCATGTCCGAGTCCAGCACTCGCGTGTAGGTGCTCCTAGTGGAGACACGCAGAGGGACGCTGCCGTGAGAGCTGGTCTCCTCACGGCTTTGCTTATCATACGAGTATCATGACTGTTAGCCGGCATCGGCAAAACGGGTTGGAAGTCCCGTGGGGAAATGGGACGGTGCGGGGCCCAACCCACAAAAATCACTCTCTGGTTAGCCTTGATATCGGCTACCAGTGACCGAAATACCAATCAAGGGGCTTATCCTTGTCACTGGCCCCTTAATCAAGGTCTGATACAGTATTCTCCCGTTTTACCCTGAAGTTGGTGATTCGATGCATGTGCACCAAGGCGGAATACGCAAAAGCTAACTTGGCTGGGACTTGCAGATTGAGCCAGACTGGTGTTTATGAATATCGATTGAAGTATCATTTTACAGACAAAATGAAACTGCAGACCTTTCAGCATAATGAGTCAGGCATGATCATTTTTTCACATCGCAACCATTCGGAATATAATTTTCATCAATATTTATTTATTTGACACCCACTTTGAATTGTCGAATCGAACCCCCTGTGTCATTTTCTGGTTTCCCGTTTTTCCCTCCTGGGTCTTTCGTGCCATCAGCAACTTCAGGAGCCCCTAAAGGTTTGCTTTCAGGAGTTCAAAAAAGACTTGTCAGTCTTTATCACCTTTTGATTTTTCCTCATAAGATTTTCTTTTCCTCTGCAATAGCCTTATTATGAATAAATGGTTGACTGCATTTTGAATTTAAGGCATTTATGCATCTCTCATGTCATGTCATACTTTATCCATAGCCAAGCACAATACAGCGCACTCGAGGGCTAAGGAACACAATTAACGACAATCATTTTGTACCGAGGCGGGAGTCGAACCCTCTCCTTTAAGTACGCACCTAGCGTGAGAGGCAGACGCATTAACCCGCTAGGGCACGACCCCGGTTTCAGCACGTACTGTGCATACTGTCGTCCGTCTCAAATAATATAAATCAAATGCTGTCTGAGGTCTGAGAAAGGCCCAGCTAGTGAGTGAATTTGCGCAAGTTTTGATTCAGTGAATGTTTTTGGACCTTAAAAAATGGACTTTATTGACGTTTAAGTGCAGGTTGAATAAGTCTCAAAATCTCATGCTGAATTTCTGGTGCTAGTTCGAGGATATTCGATTATGGAGTCAGCTGCTCGTAGCTAGTGGGGCGATCCTCAGGCATCATACAGCGGGTGTTGGGGTACCTCTAGCCAGCTTTCACTCCGAGCACTAAAAGTCTTGTTTCAGCTTGTACAGTATGACACACTTTGAGACCGCCTTTGCCAAGTCTGCTTCCACTGTCCTTCCACAAGCGGTAATCCTTTGAGCACGTTTTCCTCTTTGGCTGGGTGGGTTGGCCTCGGTTTTCTGCTCAATTAAGTGGAGAAACCATGGATGACAATGGGACAACACGGGCCGACATCTGTCCTCGTCATTGACGCGCCGGGTCCATTCCTAAAATGGATACAAATTAGCCGTTTCTCTCTACCAGACTCCCGTTCGCGATGATGAGGTGTCCCCGCGGTGATGGCTAGCTTTGATTACTGCCTGCAGAACATACAAATAAGGTTCGTACAATACATTCGATGCCTCTTCCAAACCGTAATTGCCTGCCCGTTTGTGATTTACCCACCTTCTCCTGTACAGTACGAGTATCGTCATAGACAGGCATAAACTGTTTGACAAAAGCCACATGCTTTTTGAATGTTGCACGCGCCGATGCACTGATGGAATGGGACAATTATGAGAGCGAGTGAGTCGGGCGGTTAGGACTGCATGGAGTGGACCGAGGTACAATGCACGGACGGATGTGAATATTTTTGCACTAAATATGTCACAAAGTGACGTGGGGTCATTTGTCATTCGAATGTATCATGGTTTTAGTGGATCGGACATGGCCATACATTACCATATCCAAGGCATAAGTTTCGCTTGAGCCAAACCACTGTCCCCCCTCCCAACTGAAATTGCCTCGCCAGCAACACTGATCGTGAGTACGAACTTTGAAAAGTTTCAAAAACTGGTCTATTTCGACAATGTTTTCCTCTTTTGTCCTCGTTCTGTCTGCGCAGTCTGTTTTCACAAAGGCGTCCTCATGGTTGAATAACTCGGAGACTGAAAAGCAAAAACCGGCATCCGCATTCGTTTTGCTTGCCAGGCACTACCAACGCCCCGTTTTTATAATCACCCACCGGGCCAGGTGTACTGTAAAACGAGGCCAGCACTTGGCTCGTTTCATCCTAATCTAAAAGCTGGCTTTCGACCGCCTGAGAGGATTTCTTTTCGTCATGACGGGGGCTAAGCTGGACTGAAACCAGAAAAACTCGGAACCTATGTTCGCGAGATTTTTGGCCAGTTAGGCGGCGCCGAACCCGGATGAGCCGCGTTTGAGGTGAGAAAAAGCCGGGTTGATGATTGAGATGAGAAGTAAACCCTCTTCGAAATCTATCAGTCAATAATGTATTTGCCAAAGTGGGCTTGGTAAAACTGTTAAAAGGCCGTATTATCTATGTTCCAAATGCTGTCTATGATTGATGGGCGGGCGATAAGAGCATGGCACTTGTACCTTCTTACGACGACCGACTCGCACTCGCCCGTTCACATTGCCTACACGACATGGTGTCTTTACTTTTGACGGGCTTATCGCGCCTCTATTGCTCCTCCCTTGTTTGGTTAGTCGGACTAAAACGTACCAAACTTTTCTGGCGCCTGCTAAAACGCGACTTACGACTAGATTAGATGCCCTTTTGAAAATGTGAGAATTTATACTTTCGTTGCGTAACATAATCTAGCTACAGTATGACAAGGCGTCGGCGTGCTTTTTTTGGATTGATGTGTTTGGACAAGGTCAGCATCGAGAATTCACGCACTCGGCACATTCTTCTCGAGCTTTATACAGCTAGTAGCATTTGCATTTTCTTCGCGCCGATGCAATTTGGGAGACCTGCGCAGTGGGCTTGGATTGGTTTAAGCGAATAGGAAAACAGACCTTCTTCGTGGTGGTCCTCAGTTTGGACGTTGTGGTCGGCGTCACGGTGTCGCCTAGCCGGCGTCGTCCGTGTTGACCAAGCAAGCTTTTAGGCAAATATGGTTCGAGCGCTATGAACAAGGGAACCGAACTGCGACGACTCCCCGCCATCAGGCCTCGTTTTTCGGTCGGTTTTTTTGTGTTCACTGTTTCTCTGGCAAACATTGGAAAACTGTACAGATCGAGGTCGACGCCCTGCGCCTTACGTCACGGCGGGTGGAGTCGAATTTCGACCATGCACGGTCGGCACCCCCGTCAAAGACCAAACTTGGGTATAGGCTATGCTAAGAATGTGTTTGAGCCCATTCGAGAATCCAGTTCGAAAAAAAGGCCGTCTATCCTATCCCTTTCGCCGTGGTGACCCCGTCATGCCTGGTGCATTTTTCGGGCGTACCATTTCCATTGGCCACGAACCACCGCGTCTACACTCGCCATTGGCCCCAGCCAAGTCCCGCCTCCTGCAGGTCCTCGCGTTCGAGCTCACAAATCGATCACTTTGCTCGTCAGTTGTCTTATTGCACACTCGCACCTTCGATTTCTATCTAAGTTAAGATAAGTCGGGCTTAACTGGGCCGATTTTTATTTGACTTTGCCAACTATTGCTTTATATTATCAATTCCCCGTTTGGGCGAGCCTTATCTCCCTCCTTATCAAAGACCTTTCGCCGTCGTTTTCTTCAGTGTAGGTGAACATTTTGACTCCTCCCGTGCCAACTGGGCGTCAGAATTACTAGTGTGCCGAGGTCTTTTCCACTTTCACATGACTGACTGGCCTGTTAGCTAATTTGGGTCTTTTTTCAGATATTGAATCGGAGTGATCGAAATGGCCGCAGCAGCAGCTTACAATGTCGCAGCAGCAGCTAACATGGCCGCTTATTTGAAAGCTTCGGCGGCCAGTGGGCACGGAACCCCGTATATGGCAGCAGCCGCCTTAGGTGCGGGTCCATTGCAACCGGCCATGATGACCTACAGTGCAAACGGTAAGACAAGGGTAGCTGTCGGAGTCCGAAAGAGATGGTCAATGTGCCTTTGGAATTTCAGATTTCTTGACTGCCACCGGCACACCGCCGAGGAAACAACGTCGCGAAAGGACAACGTTTACTCGACCTCAGTTGGAAGTGCTCGAGGCCTTGTTCGCTAAAACTCGGTACCCTGATATTTTCATGCGAGAAGATGTGGCTGCCAAAATTGGTTTGGCTGAATCGCGTGTTCAGGTAGGACTCGTAGCATTTCTTGGTTTTGGTTGTTTTTCATGGCAATATGTGCCCAGTTTCCCCCCTGGTTAGAATTCAAGCATCTAAGCAGCTTCTCTTAATCGTAGGTTTGGTTCAAGAACCGTCGGGCCAAAGCTCGTCAGCAGCAATCTCAATCCGGGACCAGTTCGATTCCGTCCAGCACCCTGAACAAGAAACCCCCGAGCAATGCTACTGCACCCCAATGCGAAGCGAAAGAGACCCAATGTTTGACGAAAAGTGAATCGCCCTCGACCGATTCAGTCTCCCCATATTCATCGCCCTCTTCAAATTCATCACTGCAACAACACCACACTCAAACGTGCAGCCCGCAGACCACGAGTCCAGTGCAAAACGCCAGTTGTTCGCCAACCGTTCC
This sequence comes from Mesodorylaimus sp. YZB2_4, assembly GCA_030248295.1. Lineage (NCBI taxonomy): Eukaryota > Metazoa > Nematoda > Enoplea > Dorylaimida > Dorylaimidae > Mesodorylaimus > Mesodorylaimus sp. YZB2_4. Next base: position 208,627 of record JASANH010000652.1, on the reverse strand, counting down.
CAATCCTCAACAGAACCACGTTTGGGCATCTCCATTCTCGCAGGAGATGATGGCATTCGGGGGTCGTCATTCGTCGCCCTATACCAATTTCTATCACGCTAACCACGGCGCCGGAGCCGCGGGTTATGCCCATATTACTCCACCACCATCTTATTACGCCGCATCGACAGCAGCGGCTATGGATTTCATGCAGCCTTATCACTACGCCGCGACTGCACCCAATTCCCAGGCTTCTTATTATCACCAACAACACTATGGTCACCCGGCCGCGGTTACTGTAACCGCTAATCCAACAACGACGAACGGTTCGAACTACGTCCCGTCCACGGCCGCCTCCACTTATTCCTACTTTATTCAACAAGCGGCTGCTTCTTGAATAGCCTTGCCCACGTGTTGGCTTTGAGCTTATTCGATGGATGCCGAAACAGGGTTAGTGTACTGTACAGATAGTGGGCCTTCGGGCATTGTCCATAAAAATTGTTTATTAGGTTGCATTTTTGACGTGTGTGCAGTTTTGGTTGTGGTCTAGATTACTGTGCAGTGTTTTGGTGTGACGAGATTTTGGATTCGATTGAGATATCGTAGTGCATTTATGTGCCACTGTCTTGATTGCCTGTCAGTGCTTATTCGAAAAAACTTTCGGTTAGACTCTGTTGTTGTTCTTAGGAAGGGCGTCAGAGGCGATGTGTTTCGGGGCCAGGCGGTCACCCCGTCGAGTCGTGGCCCTAAGAAGTGGTCCCTGCCCACGATGAGTGCAGCTGTAAAAGTGAGCTATGAGTACGAGTGGCAGGAAAGCAAGGAAATCATGATTTGATCCTGACATGCTCGGGTGACTCGGACACTACGAGTCAGCTGTTTTCCGTCTGGCTTTCACGCCATTAAAAAAACCACCACTTTTTTCAAACACCACATGTTTCAGTCACAGTGAAAAATAAGCTACAAATTTATGAAGGGCATCACTACACACAACATCGATCTTATGAACGATTACACTTTCCATCGTACTCTAAACCAGGGCACCGAGTCCAGCGGGCATTCTCCAAAATTCTAAGCGCATCGCCATAAAAATACAAACCTTGTGACCATTTTCGGTAAAGAATCATAAGCAAGGGCTAATGGCTCGCACACTGTGCAATGTACACTTGACGAATCCTAATTCACATAGCACATATCCAATATAAACTGGGCAATTCTTAAGCTCAAATTTTCCTCCTTCAATATTTGTACCGCTCACAAAACGCTTACAGTATGACAATAGGCTCGTGATCGAACATCAACTATTAGAAGCTGCGGGCAATCTCGCTCACATCGGGAACTTTGGCCAGTCGAAATATTCGCCCATGGTTCGCGCATATGGACCGGCGGCCAGCTGACTGGTCATATAAGCGGCACTCGCAGCAGTGGCATCCTGACCATAATAGGCAGCAGCGGCCGGACCATAAGGAGGTACGTAAGCAGCTGCTTGTTGGGCCGCAGCGAAAGCGTACGCTGGCGTTGTGTTAGTTTGAGGACTTCCGGCTTGGGGCGATCCAACTGCTGCCGCCAAATTCGATGGCTTGCAATCGATCGTGGCCGACGATCCGCCAAAGCCCGCGTGATGTAGATGACTGTGATTATGATAATGATACAGGGCCGACGTGGCCGCCGTGGCTGGACTGCCCGGCAAGGCGTCCAGTGGGCCCTTGGGCGAGTAAGCGACATTGCTCGAGTTGGCCGATGGACCGGACGATGCGGAGCCCAATAGGGACGAGTTGGGTTCGGATTTGATCTTGGATTCAGGATCTGTTGATGGCGAGGACTGGCTGGTTTGCCCAATAGCCACGATCTTTTTGGTCTGCGTTTGGCCGTTCGTATTGCTTGATCCCGATCCTCCGGCTCCGTTTTGTTGAGCCTGTTGACGAACTTTAGCCCTTCGATTTTTGAACCAAACCTGAACAAAGAAGCATACTGTAGGGATGGCAGGGGAAGATAGTGGCTCAATGTGGGCTTACCTGAACTCTGGATTCTGGCAGGTTAATCTTCAACGCCACTTCTTCCCGCATGAAAATATCCGGGTACTTGGTTTTGGCGAACAGGGCTTCTAGGATTTCCAACTGGGCCCGGGTGAATGTGGTGCGCTCGCGTCGCTGTTTCCGAGGTGGCGGGCCTGCAAAGCATATGCTCCATAATGCCAACTGACTCTTATCATTATCGGCGAACAGGACTTACCAGTCATGTACCCCAATCCTGGTTGGAATAGGTTTTGCGTTCCAGTCGGGACGGACAGGTTAAGTGCCGGATTTCCTATCATCATGTAAGGATTAGTCGGCTTGAAGTAAGCGTTGGCGGCTGCGGCAGCCGCGGCCGATGCTTGAGAATGAGCGTGATGATGACCGTAAGACATGACCACCTTGATCGAGATGAATGATGTGGATACGGTATATTCGCACGCAGGTGACCACACGTCCTTCAATGTCCACTAAGCGAACTTCGAGCACCGAATGGTCAACGTCTGCCTGCCAGAAAACGGAAACGATTCAACCTCAACTCAATCATAACAGGACGCAAGAAATATGGACGCGAATTCTAGGGTAATGGGCGGCCAGTGCAAACAAATGCCTTTTACGCAATCTCAAACGTAAATGGAGCATCCCCTGGCTTGGCCAAAGACAAACTCGGCCCTTGGAGCCTGTTTTGTCTACATAACCTAATTACGAGGCACCTGCCCAATAACACACTTCCCCTCCAAACCACTCGCCATGCTCATTTCGGAGCGTAATCGATTCGAGGAGCTCGAGATAGAGTGGCGGGTCGAAGGACACGGTCTCAAGTCCAGTTTGACAAATGGACGAGTACAGTAAGCACCTAGGTAGGATGGCAAAAACCCGCTTTCATCCAACAAATGGTTTTATCTAAATAGGACTAATCTTATCACTCCACTCGAGTCGGTTGTATATTTTAGCCAAACGCGTAATCTGATAACGTGACGACCTCAAATGACGCATTATGAGTTTCCCTTTGCTCACATGAGTACAATTCGAGGACAGTGCCAGCAGGGCCAACACGGAGTAGTGTGCTCTATGCCAATATCATCAGCACAACTCAATCGGAAACAAAAAGATTAGCCCTGTTACAACACCGCTTCCAGACTTAGCTAGTAGTAGCGAGCTGATCTGGACTCATACCTTAGTACTTTTCGAGTGATCGAAATCTCAGCCTGCTTTTGGTTCAACCGAATCGAATCAGCCCTCCAAGCTCGACCGTCCGAAGAAGAGACTGGGTGGCGGCTGAGATGTGCTCAGCCTTCTGAAACTCACCGAGCCGAGTGCTAAGCGGCCGATGAAGGACGGAGCTCGTTCGACGCGCTACCTCCTCGCCGGAGAAAAAATCCTTAATGCAAGCAGCAGCGAATGACGGGCTCGAAACGGGCATTACCTCTCCACTATCAACCAATGCGTGCATATCACGTGCCCGTTCTGTAAGATGAGCATGACTCCGCCCTCCCTCGCCGTGCCTGTCCAACACTGCCGCCAAGATTATCCAAGACGTGTGGAACCCCTTTCTCAGCAATTGGAACCCGAAAGCGGCTTATGTTCCATCCGTCGATTATTTAGGTCTTTTGCCGAGCATGCACTCGAAGAGGAGAAGGAATGAGGGGAACACAAAGTGGCCATACTCGATTACAGTCCAAAAAAGATGACCCGTATGGAGACCCGATCACACGGCCCAATACATAAACAAGGTCTAGTAGCACTCGACCAAACTTCTTGTCGCACCTGGGACGGCGGCGGTGTCGTTTACGTGCCGCCTCAATTGGGCGCATGATATTCGAGACGAGACCGCCGCCTCGTTCCTAATCCCACAAATCCGACCTACTCAAAGAATGTCCGCTGCGATGATCCGTACGTCGGCCTTTCTTCACTAGACGTCTCCATTGTCCATTTTCGGACAGTCGAATAGCGACCCATATTTGGCCTGGCCCTCTATTCACTGGGCCAAAGAAAGTGAAGAAAGCCACCGCCTCCTCTCTTCTCCTAAACTAATTGCTTCTTTTGTTCACCCGTCAGCTTAGGCGGCAAAACGTCGTTTTCGACGAAAAATGGTCAAAAACAGTGGCCACGAAATGGGAACGATGGCACGAATAGATTGAGTGGGCATATACGAATACAGTACCCGGCCCTTTCTGTCAACAGCCCCCTTCCCTAATCCGTCCAGCACGCACCTAGACTCGAGGACTCGCTTCGAAATCGACGCTCGCCAAGTCGACAGACAGCGAGCATGAGTAAAACTTGTCCATTTACACCCTCCCAAGCCACATTGGCCATAGCCGAATATACTATGCCCCTCAGACGGCCCTTTGGACTCGGCGGGCATCGGCCGAACAGACAGCCCGATGCTAATGCCCAACCGTTACTGAGTAGAAACTTTTCAAAAAATGTCAAGCAAGCGTATAAATCAAAATTCAACAAGACTCGTGTTCAACAATGTGGCCAGCAATGCACTGCGCCCGCGCCCAATAATAGGCTTACTACATGGGCTGCACTGTCATCGGTCACGTCTATGCTGGCGAGCTGAGCCAGATCCGCTCCGGCTCCCAAAATGCATAAGCGGTTTTGACAAAAGTCGGGTTAATCGCAGCTAATATGACTTAGCGGCCGAGGCGGACGAGACGGATAGACATGGGCCATACACCAACAACACGCCACTCATTCTGCTTGAATTTTTCGCTCGCTTTTGGTTGCTCGCCTTTGCTCTTTTGGTTCCTTTGGTTCAGTTTGTGTTGTGCTCTGTACCCTGTAGTGCCTGCTCGAAGGGCAGCACCTCGCACCAGCATCCTGTTTTATCCGTCGTAGTCCTCTCGGATATTTCGATCCCTTTGCAATATGGCAGCAACCAGCGCCCGACTATTCTGAGCTACAGTACCTTTATCCACTTCCAAAGTCGCTTCCCTGCCTTACATGACATCACAATGCCATATCTGGCTCGACTGTTCAACTTATTCAAGTCCTCCCGTCGTGTCTCCAGCCGTCCCCCATTTCGACACCCTACATGTACTCTTTTCCGCCCATCTTCGTCGCCGTGCCTCCTAAAAAAGGCGTGAATGGCCTTATCTTATCTCCCGTCCATGATCGTTCATTTTTCTTATTCGTCGCTTTCCTCGAAAGGAACCCATCATTTTGGGGCCATTCTTCTTCTCAAATCGACGTTTATGCGACAATGCAGCCGCCCGATTTGGAATACCGTCAATCAAGTGGAGCGTACTGCCTATTCGATTCTTGTCACCGTTTTGTCGCCGGCCTTGGACGGATTACTGTAATCGAGTAGGTACACTCATCGGTGACCGTGAAAGTGAAAACGCGTATGCTCGTCTTTTTGCCAATATTCATTCCTTTTAAAGAGGTCGGCACTCGATGCACGTGTTCCGTCTCGAACAAATCACATTTTCTACATTCACACGCTTAAGCGCTCGCTTCATTGAATTTTCAGCTAATTTGCCATTTAGATACTAAAACGTCATGAATATTTGAACGTACGTTTTCCTATCTAAGCAATAACATTTTTAAGCTAGAACAAACACAGGCAGGCGCAGTTCTCATGGCGCCTGTGTCATCCATTATCTCATTTGTTGAGGCGGCTCGTCTCCTCCCGCCCGTCCACTTAATAGTATTCCAAATTGGACCTTCTCTACACCCAATGTTCATTTATCTTATCTTCGATCAGTGTGGGAAATTGCGCCGTTTGTCTTGGGCCTGCCCGTAAGGAGCGTGCATAATCTTTTTATGGGCACTTAGTAAAAACGATCGACTTTAGTCGCGCGTTGGCGCGGCCTCAGGCACTCTACTCGTTACTCGCATAGAAGGGAGGTAGGACAGGAATTACGTTTCGTGGAGACATATCAACATCCTCATTCGCCTACAGTAACCACTGCCATGAGAGAGGTGGGCGTCCGGTTTTGAGGTACGATGCACTTTTAGCAGTTTGTTTGTTGGTCGGCTAAACGCGATCGCCGGCGCGGAACGACCGTAATCCCTTCAAACACTAGGAACACGTCCGCTCGAGTCCCCTGCGCTCGCTCGGGCATTGAATTTCCAAAAATGCAGTTTACGCGCATTCCTAAATGACTGCCTCTTAGTCTCCTTTTGTAAACTACCCTTTTTTCGAGTCACAAATGGAAACCAGTGCTGTATGCATTGTCCCTTCCTGTCGGACCCGATATCTGGAACGCGTCGAAATACAGTACTCAATCAAATTTGTAATCTGGGCTATTTGTCGCCGTTTTTGCTCGCGTCAGCTTTACGCCTCCGTCTCCTTCGTCCCTAATCTTCGTAATGGGCGGTGGCAGTCGTATCTCATTTTAGCACTTCACCTTATAAGGGGATTAGGATGCCTTGATATTTACCTTGTGATAAGAACCAGTCCGAGACAACGGGACCGTTTTGCTATGTACATTTACACACCCGACGCGTCTGGCCTGCATGCACCAAGAAGATGCTATCCAGATAAGTATCTGTGTAAGCAGCCCTATTATGACGCTTACAAAACCTAACCCACGGGCGCGTGTCCCAATCGAGACTATGAACATGAGTTAAATTTGAACTTGCAACTTTTCCACCTTCAATAGTCTTTGCGAATGGCTGCCTCATTTTCATGTCTTTGTCGTTCGGACCCTGCTTCCCACCCTGCCTCTCCCTTTCCCCACCCCACCCACATGGAAAGAGTGTTGGCACAATGACACCTGTTTGCTCGCCCAAGACCACACATCATGACGCAACTGGCGGTCTCCTATTCACACGTCACTAGGCCCGCGATGAAGTTTTGTGCAAAGAGAAGAGACAATGCTTTGCTGGGTGGGCCTCGAATCATGGTCTCTACTTTGGTCTTTCACGGCCCACATCCTAACCAAGGGCCCAATGCAAATATGGAATATGCACATCATAATATTTACAATACTTCTTCCTGGGTCACTGCTACGTCTTGGTCAAATACTGCTCGCATTGTTCTACACCGTTCTGTTTTGTTTTGTACCTGTCCCGTATGTCATCCTTTTCCATGGCCATGCATTAGAATAATTCAAAAGTCACAGGGCTCTGTTTACGTCATACAAAGTGCGTCAAAAAACGATTGTGAAGAATTATAGCCTGTAATAGCCCTGATGGCTCGGGCACTAGTAGAGAAGGATGTAGGCGAGAGGGGATCTACAGTATACATAAAAGATTAGCTGTCAATTCGAGCGAGTGCCTTTCTCGTCTCGATCTTCGGGCGTAAACAAATAGCGTTAGGAATGTGCCAGTGTCCACAACTACAGTACCTCGCTATGTTCGAACACACTCGGTAAATCTTTCTTCGAGTGAGTATAAACTGACTCGAAATGCATAGCACACTTCGTGACTACGATACCCGGCTTCGCAAAAAGGTTAGTCAACACGGGCCGTGACAGTACAATGAGACCGCCAGTTCAAACATCAAATACTTCATTCCAAAGCACTCGGCTGTGTGCAAATCGAATTCTGCACGCGTCTGGTATCCCTACACTCTCACCTACAGTAGACCATGGTGTCCGAACACGAGACCTCAAAACCGCATCCATTTCCTTAAAAAAGGCCATTTTCATTCAAAGTAGACCAGCACCTTTTGCTCGATTGTTTGTCAGATAGGAATGGCGGGTGTTGGCCAGAGGCGAGGCCGTCCGGGATTAAGGATTGTTTCTTTATGCATGGGCTTGTTCATGAATGGCATTTCCTCTGCTCCCTTTTACACCAATCTGCTGACACACGCACTCCCGAGCAGACACCTCGTTTTGATTCGTCCTCCAGCGCGGATTGAGTTAAACGGTCCCCATTGTCCACCGAAAAACGTCGTCGTCGACGATTTAGAAACTGGACAATGATCTGACAGAGCCAGTCACTAAACTTAGACTCGAGTTAGAATAAAGTATTGTTGTCTGAACACACCACAATGTGCGTCTTGGTCAGTTTGCATCTTTGTTCGGAAAGAAAAGTTGCTGTGTTCAGAGAGTATTGTGAGTGAATAAGGGGCCAAGTCATGCAAGGAGAACTGAAAGAGGACCATGATCGTCTCGGGTTTCGAAAAGCGTGCATCACGAGCATACCACATCCACGTGTGACCTGGAGACCGTGCGCATGACATATCCGTTCCCCTCTTCCAATAGGCCAATGTGTCTTTTTTGTGAAACAGACAGCTGCCGCCGCTAAGCTGGCTTAAATCTGGTATTGTTTGGGCGAACTGACGCGTAAGAGGATTTACTTGCGCACGCAGCTGTCCTTCAATCCAAGGTACACGCGCCCACCGTCCTTCTTCCAAGACCCCAAACTAATGGCAACGCGGGAAATAATAAGCTAAGCCAGGCTCATCCCCCTTCCCTCCTGCACATTTCCGCCCCGGCAGACTATCGAAAATGGAAATCTCGGAGGGCAAGGAGGGTGCCAAAATGAGTACCTTGCGTGAGGTTAGGCTGCCTAAGCTGGCCCTCCTAAACTAGCACTAGACTAGGATTTTTTCTTGCCACCTGCTATCGATGTCCGAAAGGAGTGAGCTCAGGGGCATTGTTCCATTGTTGGCCATTGCGGAGGTGGGTGTGGCAGGAGACCGAATGACGCCGGGGTAAAACAATTGCATCACTTTCTTCGTTTAATCAAACGTGAAACCATTAGTGGCAGTGCGTGTTTGTAGAGGTCGACACCCCGGGGCAGATCGGTTTGTGCCAAGACAGGTAGACTGGGTTTTCTTTTTTTCGGCTCTTGTCACTCAGTCAATCATTTCCCACCCTCATTCATCGAACGCGGCCACGTAGAGATGATTGACGAACAGCCTTGGGCCACGTAACGCGAACAAATCAGATACGCGCACCGCCGTTCGCCCAAAAAAGGACAATGAATAGAACAGTCTCGGTGTGCTGATTCTGATGCGTTAATTGGGTGTAAAGGACGGCGTTAGACATGGATCTTAGCCAGACCGCCCCCTGATTAGGGTAATTTTCATAGTTGGACTCCCGTGTTTTCTATTTCACATCCAAACTGGGACGCACCTCCGCCCCGACAAGATGGCGCCCACTTTAATGCCCGTCCGTCTATACCTCTCCGCCTCGAGGCATAGGACACAAATTGACGGAAATGTCGCACATTCTTATCTTTTGTTATTTTTATACAAAGTGAAACAGCGGGTCACAATGGCCCGTGGTCGACTCACGATCAGGCACAGTATGCCAAGAGGGATAGCTATGACTCGCCATTACAGCTGCAATGGTGAATCAGCTACAGGACATCATTCGCCATGGTTTAGTGCAGTAGAGCAGAGACTGGTCGTATCGCTTAGGGGTCGCTATTCTTCACTAACACTGGCACCAAGAACTGAAAAGAGAGGTGAGGTAAAAAAAACCACGGCAGGCCTGATAGTACTGTTCCACTGCAGTCGGCTATTCTTTGCCAAATGCATTGCAGGCCGTTTACGATTGTTGCATCGTCCCTGTTTTGGAACAGTGAACCGATAGAGCAATAATAACAAGTCACTGCAATCGCAAGAGTCACTGCGCTACTGTAATAGCCGTATGACCCGTTTGGATACAGAGAATTGATTTTGCCTATGAATGCTTGGTGGAACTACTGACTTACAATCTTAACAAAGCATGGCCATGCTCCTTTCGGTAAGGCGCCAACCCACTAATGGGATCGGACCCAGGTTCGAAACAGTGCACTCCGTTTCTCCATGCGCTGAAACAAAATTGTGAATCTTGACACCAACAAAAGCTTCAAACAACCAGTGCCTGATGGGACCACTTCTCGCGCACTAATGATGATGCGCATCAAAGTCAATGAGGTCTCGTATCTGATCATCTGATCTGATCGTCGATGAGGTACGCATCTGATAAGTATATTTATGAAAAACATGGAATAATCACATTTTATGAAATGTCTACTACTCGATCACTCACGAAATGATTGAGAAAAAGGGACAAAGGAAATGACGAAAAAACATGGAATGATTACGAAACATGATCATGATTCCCATCTTATGAGAATCTCCATCGTATGATCATTCATGCTGATGCTCGAATGTATTTTCTGTAACACAAGAAGCTTTTGCGATTTCATTGATTTAAGGACAGATTGAACAATACTTCTAGCTTGCATAAGTAAGTCTTGTTGGGTGGTAGTTGACCAGACACTCCACAGTCGAGCCCTCCGCGACTCCGTGCTCTTTGAGAGTGTTCCATTCGTTAAGAACCTTTCCTGAAAAGTCACAATTTAAAATATAGTATACTTGTACTGATCGAGACCAGCTGCCTACCGTTCCAACGTAGCTGTATCAAGTGACGCGATGATTTTGAAATTCTTTGACTTTCAGCTATCTTGTCTTTGAGTTGACTGACAGTGCTCGTTGGTCTATGATCACGTGGTCCATTCTCGGTGTTCGGTAACCAGCCACGTCTGAGTTTATCGCGGAGCCATCGTCTTCTAAAAAGTACAGCTTGCTTGTAAATTCAATAACAATTAGCTCATATATTTATTTTATTCACAGTACCTCCCCATAATTGAGCTTTCCCTCGGACGGCTATCGCGTCCAATATCGCTGTCTCTGAATAAAAACCAGACTGGCGGACTCGATCCAGCAGATAAGTCACTGGAAGAAGCGCCAAATCAACGTGTGGCAAAATCTGGTCGGCATGTTCAAGCCCATTAGCTTCAATCCACTTAGCAACAGCATCGAAGACTTCTTTATGCGGTGGTTTGAAGGTGTCACGTGAAATGATATCTTTGATAGCATCCTACGCCAATCCGTTATCACAACTATATCATTCGACTTGAATATATAAAAATACTCGCGCACTTACCGCGCTCAATCCTAAGAATCCATCGCTGACCAATATGTTGCTGCCTCGCTCATCCGCTAGCTTTAAACACGCCTTTTTCAAATCAGGAATCGTGCATGATGTGGCCACTACGTAGATTCGACAAAAATTTTTGACGCGCAAAATCGATTGCAAGTGATTTGAGATGGCTGCCTCCAAATCAGTGAATAGATACTTATTAGCCATGACCAACATTTCCAACACGTTTTCCAAGATCGAGTTATCGGTTTGAATTTGACCAGAATAAACGTAGCGAATAAGTTTCTCGAACAAAGCACTATTCGATTCTTCTATTTTGATTTCACGCTGATTCGATTCGCTCATACCGGAGAGCAATAAACTACTGAAACAAATAAGCTCGTCAGGGTTGGCTTTGCGGAACTGCTCCAGTCTCCAACACAGCAGAAAAAGCTACCACGTCGGAGCTCGTGCCATAGAATGCGGATGAAGGTGCCTGATGGTTAAGACAGCACGCATAAAGTAAAACCTATGTCCTATGTGAGGGACCTACCCAACCTACTTGGCAAGGCCTACTGGGCGCTGCCCATTCCTTATCTGTAATGCGACCTCAGTACAGGAACGTTGGCGTGTCAACCAGTCAGGTTTATATTTCAATAGCTTTTGACTACTAGAAGATGCAGAATACAGCTTTGATTGTGAGTTTTATGCGGAGTACGGGGCTCCCCGCGACCTTGCCTAGCAATGGTCAGTCTCTGACTCACGATCAAGAAGACTCTCCTGGAATTGTGAGCAGCAAGTAACATTAGCTTACTACATTTACTAGTCGCTAAAGTAGTGCTATACCAACTAGGACACATTATCGTCTACACTCTGACGTGCATTCACTTAAACAAACAGACTTACCGAAAATACTTGCTTCGAGAAGCCAAAATATTTTTATGCACAAGGAACCGCTGCCCGCCGACAACCAAGACCAGATCAGAGAAAATATCATCATCGTACAATTGCTTGATATCCCTGCTCACCAGACTTTTATGTTCAATTATTAGCGGCGCCGAAAGTTTCCGTAAACAATTGGACAACATATTGAACTGTCTTTGAAACACTTTGAAGCCTTGACTGCTAGGAGGAAAGCGAGCTTAGGGTTGCGGCCCACTGCTGCTGTTCGATAGTTCAGACTGACGTGCACAGGTCGCAGGGAAGGAGGGAAGGTAAGGGGATGTAAGATCCCGTGCCATCATGTTATCAGTTACCTAAACTTGTTCTTGTTTTCTTGTTTGTCTTGACGGCATGCCGACCGGTTCATGGCCACTATGCGGTAATAAATGCTTTTTTCCATCTGTGCCAGCATTCGAAGGAGTCCCTGCGAGCATCATAACTGCAGTAAATATGCATCTTCTCGGGGCGTAAACCTGACTGATTTGAACTTATATGCCTGTCATGATGAGCTATGTACTACATTCCCATGCTGAAATGTTGAAAGATCCCTTGAATGTATAGGAAGGCCACGAACCTATATGTATGCATGCATGTCCAGTACCTACGTAGGAGGCGTGTTTGACATGGGGAAATCTGTGGGACTGCGCGGTGCAATCAGTAGAGGACCCTTCTCATCATCAGGGGATACAGGCTACATATATGTGTCCCTGCATTTCCCATCCTGCTAAAATCTTGGCAGGTCTTGGCGAGGTCTTTCTAACTCAACCTCAAGAAACTGTTGACTCAATGTTTGGCATTTATCTTGGCAAGTAGAATTTCTTGCGGCTATCCTGCCAAGATCTTCCCAAAAACGAGAGCAGGTCAAGATTCTAGCGAGGAAAGTATCTTACAAATATCTTTCAGATTCAGGAATTCTTGCCAAAATTTTTCCTCTTCTTAACATCGGGCAAGTGGTTGCCACTCCCTCCCAGGGCCACGAGTAGGCAGTTGGGAAGCTCTCTTCGCATTCTCTTGATCTCATAAAAGATCCCATGATCGTTGCCGACAAATGCCCATCGCATGTTCATTGAAAAGCCACAAAATAAAGTATAACGTTTTACCAACATTAACGCAGAACCGAATGAATGTAAGCCAAAATAATTTTTACAGGTTGTACTGGTTGTGTGATTACAATCACACAACATGTACAACCATGACCATAGAGTACTTACACCACCTCTGCCATACAGTTCACCGAATCACGATAACATATTGCACATTCCACGGATTGCATTTATTCTTTACTGATTATGGCAGCACTGACACCTTGCATTGTGATCTCACAATCAGTGATGCATCGACATGTTCATTAACCACATCCCCTGGAGCAGCTACTCCACTCGCGGGTGATGGGACTCATTGTACATGATACACGACGTAGCATATGCGAGTTGCTATCTACTTATATCAGCCGCGCAAAAGAATTGTGACTAACTTCAAACTCGATCAGCCGAAATGCAATGAAACAGATACAGCCACTATTATCTGCTCACACTCAGCAGTACACACAGATATCACAGAAATTAGATCAGTTTCACAGAAAAGGAGCAAGTGAATACACACAGTAGTTAGCATCGTCTCGAACGCACAGTCTTCTGTTGTGTTATCGACATGCTCATACTAGGTAGCCCGCAATGGCACATGTTAGCCCCACAGTGCTTCCAATGCTACGCGTTCGAAAGCCATGCACAACCAAAAAGAAAATTGCAATCAGCTTGTCGCCACGCGACCAAGAAACGCATCTGGATTAGTTGGCTTATCGCTAGTGACAATGACATTTTGTGCATTTAATGCCCTTACCTAGTGTAGAGGCATTGACTAGCCTGGACTTCTCGATTTACATCGCTAGTAACCTGCTGCTTTTGTGCCTGTGTGTTACGGTCGTCGAGAGTTAGGCCGCCCTAGTATCTCGCACTGTTTCGGCCCTTATCGTGTGTGCCAAGGCGGGAAATCACACTATCAGAGGCCCCTACAGAACACAAACTTCCTTTCAAGTCCTTTTTTCGACTACTCTTAAAAAAAGCTCAGCATCGCCTGAAAACACCCCTTACAGGCGCAGGATATCAAACAGACTAGTACTCGTACAATCAACCGAGCACCGATCATGCATACTCTAACCCAGTGGTCAATCAACGACCACTCCACGTCTAAAGAATAAATACAGGGCTTTTCACACACTTTCCTCCCATCTTATCCCTCAGCCCTTGCCTTCCGTTCGACGACCGTGAAATCCCCTTGGGCTGAAATTCACTTTACTTTCTCTTTCGTGTCAGGCGCACTTGCTTTCACTATTTCAACTCGTCTTTACCGCATTGCTGTTTGCATAGCACATTGAATGGCAGCACACCACCTGAAATCTCTCCCGCTCTCACTCGCACAGCCGACCATTGAACGAAAATCCTCACTGAAGTCTTCAAATAAAGCAAGACCAAAACAGGTTGATAACCAACTTGATATCCACTTAAATTATTATCATCGAATTATTCGACAATAAAAATCAACAAAACTCTGCAGTAAGCGCTGCTAAGCGCACTAACTCTACATCGTCAATTCTGCGCAGCACCTTGCTCTTCCGCTTGCTGTTTAGCAAATTTCATCAAATACAACAGCGCTGCCGGTGTAATTCCAGGAATTCGACTGGCCGCTGCTACAGTCTGTGGTTGATAAAAATTCAATTTTTCTCGACATTCTAAAGAAAACCAGCTGGTCAAATCTTCTCGTCCATAATCCACATTATCTGGCAATTTCATATTGCCTTCTTTCCGAATATCTTCCATTCTCTTCGTCTGCTGTTTGACGTACACTGAATACAAGACTTCAGGGACGATACGTCGCTCTCCCACGTCCACGAACCGAGCTAGTTGTTCCGGGAACAAACTCGTCAATCTGCGAAACGTCATGTTGTCGTGAGTGAGAATATCGTTTGCCGTTCGAGTTTCCGACTGACCAACCAGACTAACTCGAACATCCGGCGGCAAAATCTCCGACCAATGTTTCCGCGTGAACGAAATAGCTTTCAAAGCTTCTACTCCTTCTCGAATACGATTTTGAGTATTGACAAAATGTTGATATCGCTGATCCCGCACCACACCGCGCTTGAAACCGCGTTTCGTCAAACGAACATCGGCATTGTCGGGTCTGAGTGCTAAACGGAACTCCACTCGACTAGTGAACATTCGATATGGCTCGTCGGTACCCAGAGTTGTCAGATCGTCGATCAAAACGCCGATATAACTGTCCGTGCGCGATACGATGAATGGATCGTCTTGCGAAACATACAGCGCGGCATTGATCCCTAAAAGTGTAGGCAATAAAAACCCGGAATTATTGCTTTCTGCCCATTTTTCTATTCTTAAAATTAATTATGAATAAAACATTTTTTCGGGCATTCTGACGTTCATAAAAACAGTGACATTTCTTACAGTCCTTAGGCATAACCCGCCTTTCTTACCTGCAATGATGCCTTGCGAAGCCGCTTCTTCATAACCCGTTGTCCCATTTATCTGACCAGCCAAGAACAAGCCATCGACGATTTTAGTTTCTAACGAACGTTTCAATTGACGCGGGTCGACAAAATCATACTGAACACCATAACCAGGTCGCAATAAGACGGCTTCTTCCAAACCAGGGATCGACCTCACGATTTGTTCTTGAATTTCGAGAGGATAAGTCATTGACAGTCCGTTCGGATAGACTACGTGCGTGTCGAGGCCTTCGGGTTCGCACCAAATTTGATGTTCAGCACGATTAAATCGTAGTATTTTCGCCTCTAACGAAGGACAGTACCTTAAAAAAAGTAATTTCAAGCAAGGCTTATCGGATAAACGAGAGCATCAAGTCTTACCTCGGCCCTTTCACATCCGGTGGCACTAGATGCCGATTGACGTGCATATTATCGCGTACTAAAGTTGCGACTTTCTCGTTCGTCAGAGTCAAGTAAGTGGGCAACTGATCCTCTGGTTTTATCCAAACCGTATCATTCATAAAGGAGAACGGTTCGGGTTCTTGGTCCGCTTCATGAACCTGCATCTTCGAATAATCAAGCGTGCGTCCATCTAACCGAGGGGGTGTACCCGTTCGAAGGCGACTTAAACGGAATCCGAGTCGATCGAGAGTTCGAGACAGTCCGTACGATGCAGGATCGCCTATCCGACCAGCCGGTCTCACTTCCATACCAATCACAATTTCACCTCGAAGAAAGGTACCAGTCGTGATCACCACGGCCCGGCAAGAAATAACAGATCCATCGGCCAATGTGACCCCTTTGACCATCGCCTTGTTGCCATCGATTTCAAAATCAGATTTTTCTGATGACGTTTCGGCGGTTGACGATGAAGGACAATCAAGAGCCAAATCTTCCACAGCGCCTTCCATGATCGTCAAATTAGGAATGCACACGATTTCTTCTTGCATCCATTTCTTGTACAGGCTTCGATCGATTTGAGCACGATGTCCCCAGACGGCTGATCCTGAAAAGCAATGACACTATTGATAATCGGGAAACCACCACTGAATTTCCACTCATGAAACGGTCTCCTCACCTCACTCTCGGTTCGGCAGAAGGAGCAACGTATTTCTACAGAAAACTGGTCTGCCACACATGCCCTAGCTCTAAGGATATAGGTAATCAATCTGTGCAAAACATGCGCTGCTACCAAAAGATGTAGGCTACAGTAAGCCTACTCGTACTCGTACAATTAGGAAGTCCTTCTATTCTCATTCATCCTTCTCGACAGAAAAATTTCGGGTGCTCCTGAACAACCAGTTGACTTTCCTCCATTTGCATAGACACACATAATTAAATAGGCCTGCCTAAATGTACTAACTTGTGGCCGGTCTTACCTCGACTTCGATTCAATATTTTGTAATGAATTCCCGCCTTGTCACAAATTCGTCCGCACAGACCATCTAAGGCATCAACTTCTCTCATCAGCTGACCTTTTCCAATGCCACCGAAAGCGGGATTGCACGACATTTCGCCGATCGTATCGAATCGATGCGTGAGCAATAAAGTTCGTCTTCCCATGCGAGCCGAAGCGGCGGCAGCTTCCGTGCCCGCATGGCCGCCACCAACAACGATCACATCGTAAAGAATCTTTTGCCTCAACGCCGAAAACAGCCTCATTTACGATTAGAGCGAATGAAGCTCAAACCCGGCAATCTCGATATATCGATCAGACCGATCGATCAAACGAATTTCCCTTGCCCGCAAACTACAGTAAGCTCGTGACCACACAGCTCCGCAGGTACCTTCTAGTCATTTCAAAATAAGCGGGAAATTCAAATTTAGCATCTCCGATCAAGCACGGTTTGAGGGTGAAATTCGCCGAAAGGCGGAACTCAAGTTCACCTTCCCATAAAGACCCTCCCCTGTGCAAATATTACGTCACGTAATTCACCTGCCCTCGGGCATCATAGGAATTCCTTATTGGGAAAAACGCAGCACACATGTATTTAGTCAAGCAATAAAATGGGTGTAGTGTGCTGGCTGGGCATGGTTAGCATGTGGTGACAGTTTGGCCTCGTTTACGCATGGACACCAATCTACATCCATTTCATGGACGCGACCTCGAAAATTGTCTACGACCAATTGTGGATGGATGAGTTTACACGTGCCTAAAATACGATTCCTAGCAGGTCGAGCGAGGAATCTATGTCTACGAGCTGGTATTTCTTTCACTAGCCTCATCTTTTACGCGTGCCAGTTACCAGCAAAATATCCATATTGAAGAGAGAAATCATGTTTTGCGAGGTAATGTCTGGTTCGCCTTCAATCGTAAGATGCCCTCCGCCAGGGGGGCTTTATTACTCGCCGGGCGTTAAACCGTCTCCGGTTACGTGTTTTTCAATGTTCGAATGACACACATCCATGCGATCCTCACTTCACCTCAAAACTCATCATCAATCTTTGGCGGGGGTGGAACGGTTGCTAGAAACTGCCCCCGAAATGCTTTCCTTATTCTTGCATGTCCTGGCGCGAGCATAGATCCTGCGGGTGTGGTAGGCGTGTGTGGTAGCCGAGTGGTGTTGACGAAATGGTAAAACTTTTTTCTTCTTTTCTAACTTTCAAAACGAGGCAAACGTCGTGCATTGAAGAGGGCACGTAATTGTGACGTTCTCCTTGGCTTTACCATAAATGGCTCGATTACCTCGCGTCACCTGCTCCCACGTATCTGGACTAGATACCAATCTAAACTCGTTCTATTCTCCTTATGTTTGAAGCTGTTCTTCTGCAGAAACTAGTAGAGGGCGGCACTAGTCGTGTCCGTTTGATTGTGACAGCCACTAAACGTTTGGCTTTGCGCGCAGGTGAGCCCCGAGAAACTCAATATCCACAATTACCGACTTGACGACATCGATAATGGCAACCTCGTCTTCCCTCCGACCACACCCGTCCTCTGTTCTAGGCCTGCTCATCGTACTGTGTGCGCTGCCACTGGGTACGTTGACAAATTATACACTCTCTTATTCAGCGCGATTGTTCTTTGAAAAACGAATAACATTTTAGGTGACGCGTGCGGACCTGGGAGAAAACGTGAGTCATTTGTGTTTTAAGGTGGCCTGGGTTTGTAGATGGAACCAGTGTGAATCTGTCTTTTGCCCTGCATACTTGCCACTGTTGCCTCTCTCACAATCCCGAGATATCAGCTCCCCCAGATCCGCCCACTGACTGTAAGACGCTGTCTGCATCCACCACCAGGCCACTGATAGCACCTTGAGAAACCGAGGCCAGATTTTTGCCAGTTGACTCCTTATTGTTCTTTTAGTAAGCGATTTACGAAAATATGTGCAATTCGAGAACTACCGAGGAAGTGAAGGTATGAAGCTGCAACCACTCCAACCCCCACGCCTGCATTTGGCTTATACTTGCAGGGCCGGCTAGCAATCCGGCATGCTTGACATGCAGTTTCGATGGCGGCACTTGCTGCTGGTACGATGACCCCAGTGGAATTCTGCACTGGCAAAGGACTCGATTCAAACAAGCTGTCACTCCGAAGCAAATGCGGGATGTGACTGGAAGAAACGAGCTGCCCAGTGAGTGCAACTTGTCACACTGTCTCTACTGGAGGCCCCCATTCGTCGTCTTGACCCAAATAGAGGGTGCCGCAGTAATATCCTCAGCCGCGAAGAAAAAGCGTCTTGATTCTTTTTCTTTTGTGCAGACGGTGATTTCTTGGCGGCTGGCAGCGAGGAGCGACGAAGTCCAGAGGACAGCGCCAACCTCATCGCAGAGGTGCCATGTTTGGATCGGGCTACGTTGGAAATAAAGTAACGGACTGGTTCACCCTTCACTGAGTCATCGCTACCACCTCGATTTCTTTGCAGCTATTGGAAAAGCAGCGACAATCCAGACCTCGAAGTTTGTGTGACTTGTCAGGACTCAGCGCCAGACTGTCGCAAGGCGCCTCATTCTCGGATCTCTCCTAATCCAGCCCGCTTTGACATAGGATGCCCAAACAAGGTCCCTGCTAGGATCGTCATCAAGGCCGACCACTACACTCAGCCCGACTTCGTGGTCATAGATGACGTCCGGTACAATGGAGGCTTCTGCGATGTAAGCGTCATGGCCTGTCAGTAAGCACAACTACAGCAATCTCATTGTTCAGGGAGGCACAGGCCTGACCACAGATCGGGGCATTACCGGTGGAGCTACTAATCAACTGCTCAATGGCTGCAGCTCGTTGACTTGCGACTTCGAAAAAGGTTTTTTGTTCTTCCCGGAGTAGCAAGAGTAGATAACAAAGTTTTACATTTCTAGGAAACACATGCGGTTGGGGTCCTGCGAAAGGGGACTATGGTCAGTGGAATGTGAACTCGGGTCGTGAAGGCTCAGCATTGACTGGCATCTACGGCGATGCTACGGGAAATAAGGAAGGTAGGACACATGCCTCTCTCCCTGAACTATCGGACAATGCTCAATTTCAGGCAAATTCGCCTTCGTTGGGCGCACCACTCCAAACGTGGCCTCTTCGGGAAGTGAAAGCTCGTCGACATACGTTTTACAAAGCCCTCGATTCAAGTCAAAAGTTCCCGCCAAGCTAAAATATCGGTTGTATGACCAGTCAGTAGGACCCGTATTCGAGGTACCGATTCTTGTATGTGGAGTATACACCCGGGCTTTTCACCTGGATAGGGACTGTTGCTTCTGATTCTTCTTTCCATCTTAACGCGGACTAGCACATCTCGCCTAACACCCTGGTCTCTAGTCTATTCTAACCCCACCATTATTACATCGCTGTATTTCACGACAGGTCTGCACCAACGAGGGATTTACTGATTGTCGAAACCGGGTTGAGAATCCGGTCGGGAGGACTGGTGATTCTCGATGGACAGATGAACAAAGCATCGACTTGGAGCCCAATAAACCATACCAAGTATGAACGTGCAATCACCTCATCTGCAACTCATAATTACCACTTTGTTCCAGCTCTCCTATGTCGTGCGGAATTTGAAGACCAACTACTACGTTGGCTTGGACAACATCAAGCTGGAGCCTCAGAGCGGTGACAACAGTGCTTGCGTGGCTGCCTAATCGGCAACTCGTATGTAGGAGAGTATACTGTAGAGCACTAGTTTCACTTGTAAGCGTATGCACGCTTATTGTTAGCCCACTTGTACAGTCAGTGTGTGCAAGTCATTGCTTGACACCTGGGATACGTACGTCGGAAATAGATATGGTTTGCAGGTTGGGCCTGGCATAGTCGCAGCCAAGTAAATCAAGAAGAGAGTAGCCATTGATGGAAATCTGAAAGTTGAAGACCCCTGAGAAATCAAGAGCAAGTAGAACTGTGCGTGGAAAGAAAAAGGGTGCATCTGACCAAACACTTGGTATGAATAGTTTCCACAGCGAACAACACTTGGCACGCAGAACTGATTCATACAATAAGAAGCCATGCAGGCCTATCCACTACTCGTATAAAGCGTCCACTTATCACACCTCTACAAAATCGGAACTGCCTTGTTGAAAGGGCTCTTTCTCTTTGTGCCACCAGTACAAGGGCGAGTTGGTGGTGAATGCCCCCTCTCCGTTTCGTCTTTGCGCCACGCCCGATTGCACACTTTCGAAAGAATCTCGTCGATAGTCGAAGCCTAAACGACAGGCTCCTTCAGTCATTTCAGTTCACAAAAAACTTTCGAGCGTCTCCGCTTACCATAAGGTTGAGCACCACTTCGACGCTGCTGCGGCGAGGGTATGTATTGGGGACGTGGTATGCTCCCTGCCAATAGACGCACATTCGGATTCGAGGCCAATGTTAGGGTCGTGCTTCGCACACTTCCCATTTCGGAACTGCTATCGCCGTAGGAACCAGGCCAATACGAGTACGATGTCCCGCCGGGAATACGTGCCATTGTCGACGATGGGGACACTCCAACTGGGTTCATATTCGTCCCAAATCGTTGTTCATTCTTGCGTTTAGAGAAGAATGCAGCCAAGCTGTTCTTCAGTGAATGCACACTCTTGGTCGACGAGCCCGACTTGGCATATTTCACTTTCCTCATATTGGCCATTTCGTTGGCGTACGGATCGTTTGGCGCCACCTTCATGGAGACTGACCGTGACGGCGACAGCGAGGTCGCGCGATAATTCATCTGATCGTTCATCCTGTTGTCGTTGACATGCCACGCGTCGAAGTCTCCAGAATGCGTGTAACTGATAGGGACCACATTGTTGGTCGTGTACCGCCGACTCCGTTGCTTCAATAAGGGCATTGGCGGCGGCGATGATTCTCGCCTGGACTCTTTGATCGTAATTGGCATTCTCTCACTGCCAGCCTCGTCGCTGGTTCGTAACAGTGATGCACTGTCTTCTGTCGAGGTGCTCGTGGCTTGAGATAAATCCGGTTCGCTATGAAAGTTTTCGTGTTTGCTCTTTTCGAGTGTTGAAACAATTGCTGACGTTGACGACCTAACGAGTGCTTTCTCTGCAATACCACTGGCGAATCCGGTCGAAGACGAGCTGCAATAAATAAAATGGTGCTCGAAAATGAAGTTATAAATGCGTCATTTCGAGATGAGCACTCGCGCAGCTAGTGCAGGACCTTATCACTAGTTGTTGACAGAGTCTAGCAAACAAGACCGTCTGATTGTGAGATTATGACAGTTAATGCATGAATAGCACAGTAAGACTCCACAAGAAAAGATTCTCACATGAAGATGCCTAGTCCGTCAAAATTAGAGTCTCTCACCTGTTATGATCTCCCATCGAGTTCTCACCCCGACCAAAAGTCAAAAATCGTTCCTGCGTTTCCTTAGTGAAACCAAGATCGGAGCAATATCTGTCCTGTCTGGCGTGTCTCCGAGGGAAAGTCTTCATCACTTCCATGTGACTGCCTGATGAAGTAGCGGTCGGTGCACTCTGTGCTTTCGCAGCGTGAGTTGGAGGAGTAATGGTAAGATTTTCCTGTACGCATTGCAGCTGCTGTTGCAGTTGCCTTTTCGCAAGGGCAGCTGCACTCCTCGCTCTTCTCGCCGCTGAGTCGGTGCGATTGAGGACTGACGAGGGAGAATCGACAGCGGATGACTGCTTCTTGCTGTATCGTTTCCTAAATGGAATCGTAGTGAAATAGTGGGGTTATCAGACTATCCTGAGTCTTTTGGCTGCGCACGCCTGACAGAGAGACACTCCCAAAGACCCTGCACACAACCCTTCCTACCTAATAGGACGACCATTCGACGAATCGCTCTGATCTTCTCGATCCGGTGATAACTCAGCGTTGGCAGATGACAGAGTCCTCTTGATACAGCCATTGATCTCAGCAGCTACTTCCTCCAAATTTCCAATCACATTCGACAGTTGCTGTTTATCTTGCTCTGACTGCGCCGATAGGGGCAATTTCTAAAAGAAGCATGGTGAAAAACTCTTGCCTAATCAGAAATCTGACGGCCTCACCTTTAGTGCCGAAATGTAGTAGGTTATTCTTTCCAAGGGTATGATGAGGAAATCGTCCAATCTTAAATCAGCTTCTAAATCCTTTGCTTGACGTGAAATCGCACGCGTTTTCAGAAACTTTATTAAATCAGTGTTCTTTAGAAAGTTTTCCTGAAATGGATACTGCTGTGCCTAGTTCAGGGCTTCTGAGGAGATGGTCCCAAGTACGTAGGTATGGTTTTTTGAGATACCTACTCACAATCCGCGGCCTTGGGCATCAGAAAAACTGTAGCAGCACAGCATATGGAATTGTCAGCTGCAGTCGCACACAGAAAGTACGGTAGATAGGGACATGGCCATCATAATTCAGAGACCTTCCCATACCGCTTGCTAGGGTTATCCCCCACCCCCATGCCAGAGTACGTATACATGCAAGCAATGGTGCCACTTCGAGACGACCCCTCATTCCTACACTAATAGCCCCGCATACCTTGAACGTGTCAGTAATTTTTGAAAACGATCCAGCATAATCGGCATATACGGAAGCTAGATATCCTCTGGCATCGAATTGGGGTCGAAATATGTCAATGATCAAAACCTGATTTCCATCTTCCCACGACGAAAGGCGGGTTTGCAACTTGTGCAAGAACACACAATGCTGCTCGTAGATTAGTTTCAGCTCATGAGGGAATAGGACACTGAAAATCAAACCTGTATTCTAGCAATAGATTACCAAGCGCCAAGCAAAGACTCACTTCAGGTCTTTTTGACTAACCAGATTGGCCTCCTTCAGTGGTTCAAAAATATTTGCTTGAACGTGCCACAACCGATTACAGTATGCCCGTTCCGAATTAATGATCTCCGACAGGATTTTGATCACGTCATCTAATATTGGTCAGGATCACTCATCATCATAGCAACCTATTGTACAGAGTGCACTTACTTTCAGGAGCATCGGTTCGATTCAATGGCTCGATTTGTTTTACGTGACGATTCTTAAATGTTAAACGCTCCTGCTCTATTTAATTCAGCATCGCATGTCACACCTTCCTGCTGCCCTGCTCCTTACCTGCGACGTTCTTCTACTGACTCTTCTGACCACAGTCGGTGCCCGTCCTCCGCTGGCTGCTTGCTGCTGTACTTGACACTGCTGCATTCTCTTCATCATCATGCTAGCAGCCTCAAAATCTGAGTCGTCCTCTCGCTCTCTATCGCTCATCAAATCCAGACACAAGAGGGGTGTGGAATATGAGGGAAAGAGCTGTCGTTTCAGACTACTCGTCAGCACTCGATTCTGGCCCACGACATCGGTCATTGGAGAATGCGCATTGCTCGTGGGCGACGTGTGCCCACTTTGTGCACTACTGCTAGGATCAGTCAAGGCACCCCCGTTCGTGCTGTGTATGCCCGAATCGTGATCAGCCAGAATAACATCGACGCTTCGTGAACGCCGAACTGAAATCGATTTTGAATCTTCTAATTTTTGATCGCTAGTAATCTGATTTTGGAACCAATTAAACAACCGTTGGTTCATTTCATTTTGTTGTCGTTGCAGTTGACGAACCGTTTGTGTAACTTGACCTAGTTCATCCTAAAAAGGCAGCAAGCAACCTGAACTATTTTTAACCTGAGCCCACTACAGATATCCACCTTCAATCCATTTATGGTATTGACAATGTCCGTGATATCCTTCTTGCATCTAGTGTCAATCCCCTCGATCCTCATCTTCAAGTTCTGATCCTCGACTTGTATATGCGATAGGCTAGTCACCACGTTTTCAACGGACATTCTCAAATCCGCGACGAAGGTTTGAAGCTGTAGAGACACAAATGCATTAGTTCTGAACAGGTCATACCCTGAGGGACATACAGTACCTCCTCACAATGGTCCATATTTGGTAATGGGGCAAGAATAGAGAGTGGAAATGAATGAGGATCGGAGAGATTCAGATCAGTTTGGAAAGATACATAGATACCTGAAAATTCAAGAAAAGGACTCGATAAACTCTGAGAGCTGGTCAGTGTATAGAAAAGGAACAGATTTGTACAAGATGCGTACACCGCCCCATGATTCCTCGCACTTTACTCCTTCTCAGAGGTCAACTACCAAGAAAGGTGCGCGAACTATGTCCGATCTGAGCCCTCGTGTCAACAAAGGGTACCCGACTCTATTCACACAAATTCACTGCATAAACACTGCTTTCAGTATCGCGCGCTCGAGCGGTCAAGGATCTGACCAGTGGTTATTTACAGAATGTGCAGAAATACGAGAGAAGCAACAACACCCAAAAGCGCATGCTGCAAGCAAGCAGATGTCTATGCAAGATACAGGATAGATGCCCATAAAAAATACACGGCTGTCCCTTCCCTGGACACCCACGCCACCTATGCACATCCCATCTCAAAGTAGCTAGCACGAAAACAGCACATTATTTCCGCTACGCGGGGGGCTTGTGTGCTAAATTTTACGAAAATACACGCTTGCAAAGCCTCATTGGACAGGCGGAAGCGAGGTAAACAACAAAGGCAGCATAGAGACGACACGTCCACATTGACCAGGCGACTGGTCAAATTTGCACGCACCGCCTGCCCGCCGCCGGTCGGACTGACTCAATAATAAGCCTACCTATTAGCATGTACAGGAGGTACAAAAATCGAAATCGTGGTCACAAAACGACAGCGCAAAATCGCTTTCCGTCTACACATATTGATTGAAACGAGACAGAAAAGAGCAGACAATGAGGCCATAGCTGCTTTGAAGTCTTGGGGGGGGGGGGGGGGGACAGATCGTACGCACGAGAAGTGGTCATTTTAGAAGCGTGGGTATGGCAGTAAGCTAGCACATGGTCCCTTTCCATCCCTTGCAAAGCACAAGCATAAGCACCTGCACAATCCGCTTCTCCTGTTGCTCTCTCGTTGGCTCGCCCAATTCATGGCAGCGCTCTTTCAACAGGCCATCTTGAGCCTCGTACCAAAGCAAACCAATGGCTATTTCCATCCCAGCAACACGATCATCCACTTGGTCCATCTCTCAACCCCACAATCTTTGACCTCTGCCTCACCTAACGATAAGTTAGCTTGAGACAAGCCGGTCCGATGCCGATCTCGGGGTTAATTTTGGGGGCTCCGCCTTGGCACAGCGAATTTGTACACACGCACACCCGGGCACGGAATCGATGAAGAAAACAAGTACTCGAATTCGAAAAGTGAATTCTCAGAAGCACACGACACCCTTCTCATAGCTCGCCTTACTTTCAGCGCTTTTCGCTACGATTGTCGGTTGGCAAACAACATCAAAGGACGCATCGCTAGCTAACTTCGGTTTCATACTCACGCAATCGTGTCCCGAATCGGATTGTCCAACTAAATTAGACTCAAAAAATGTTATCGACTTGGGAACAAGTCAAAGAGCAAAAACACAAGTGCCTCTATTTCGATCATGGACCTGATCGAAGTGGTGACTAACAAAAAAGGACGTGACTAAATTGTAGTATGCTCAGTTGCTATGGCAGCAGCCCCAGCAGGTGCCCGGGGAGTTGCTGGGCCGTGTCATGTTTGGCAATCAACTACCCAGCATACTCGTATGTAAATGAGGGAGTAATCAGCGTGCTAGCCATCGCCATCGCGCTCATGGAGATACCCCATAGTCGATAGCCTTATATACCGCGCGATGCCCACTACTTGTAGGCATTGCTTTGACCGATTCCGTCTACCATAGTTCCCCCGGATTTTTTCGACTGATTACACTTGCACGCGCTTATGGAAAAAGCTTAGTAACAATAGGTTCAGGCGTACTACTAGCCTGCGCAGTTGTTACCCCCCCAAATAGCAGATCAAGCTTACAGGGGCAACAGCGAGGCCATGTAAATCCAGTTCCAACCGCTCGCATGCGCCTGCGCCACTATCCAACATGTGATTGGTTCAAAATACACATGAAGTGTAAATGAAGACAGCCTGCCTGACTACAGGAGCATGCATGCAGGTCTGGGCCTTTGTGTACAGTAGACTGCTTCATTGTGACAATGTTATTCTCTGAAGGCCGCACTTTTACAGACAATATGTGTTTATGAAGCTATCTGACACACCTGTGTGCGATGTAAGTCCACGCATCTGACGCTGATCGATATCATCACAAGGGCTCCAAATTTGAACAAATCACTGCGCGGAAGTTGTCTTGTATGAAACACACATGCATAAGTAAAGAGATGTGGACAGCTGTACAAACTCATGACCCTATCCTTCATTGCAGTCACCCTCCATTTCTCCACCGGAGTGCAGGTGTTGTGAGTGAAGTCGTAGTGGATACCCTGTACATCTCACTGTCGATGGTTTCGTTGTCATAGGTCGCTCCACTTCGATGCCCGCTACTCATGGCTATGACCGATTCCATGCAGCACAGGTACTCGCCGGGTTTTGTCGATTGTTGGCACTTGTACGGTGGACCCGGCGGCTTGCAGGCATTTTTATCGAAGGGTGAACATTGGATAGGAAGGTTGCTGGGCTGATCGAGATACGGAATCCATCCTTTTTGGCACGTTCCCTTTCCAGAGCAGCACACGTATTGGCCACCATTATTCAGCGCTTGCTTGCATATGAACCCCTCTGGGCATGCATAGTTAGTATCCGAACAGTAGTGGTACAGTTTACTGACGGGGTCTCGATATGGATCGCCTATGGGGCAGACGGGAACACCAGTAGAATCAATGCTTGCGGGAGTGCTTGAACAACAGACCATTTCATTCGTCGTGGTGAAGGAAGAACACTAAAATTGGCCTATATTAGACACTGCAAGGACTTCCGATTGACTTACCTCAGTACCAGCAGGACACACACTCGCTCCCTGCACCAAGCACATTTGAGGCCGTCCACTCGGCAGCATGTAAGTGCTACGGCCAATACACCTGGTTAAACTTGGGCTCTGACTGATGCTAACCATACAACAAATGTAATTGCCGGGTAAGTTCACCGACTGATGACACGTGGATCCCATCGGGCACGAGTTGGATGCAGGATTGCAGAATCGCGGATGTCCACTTGTGTCCAGCAAGGTAACCCCACTCGGACACCGTGGTCCCTGGCAGCAATAGTAAACCCCTGCCGCTCCTTGTTGGCAGATATAGCCCTCAGCACACGATTGTGCATTCCCAACTTGGCACGTCTGCGGCTGATTATTCACGAAGAATGGCTGCTGACCAGGGCCGCATACTTGCGGGAGGGCGGGACTTCCTGCACCTGGTCCCAGTCCATTAACCGAGCAGCAAACTCGGACACCAGGGGATGTTGGGGTTTGGAGGCAGGCGAACTGTGGTGGGCAGAAGACGCCGGGATTGCTGCAAATGAGTGGCGTGGTGCCTTGGATCAAAGCCGGAGTGTTGTCTGGGCAGAGAAGAGCATTTGGCTGGATGGCTCCGCAGCAGACTGTAACCCCTGGTTGACTGGAAGCCTGACAAGAAAAACCAGGTGGGCAGTTCTGGGCAGCTATAGCGCATCTTTGCGGTTCTGTGGATCCTGGCGCAACGTAAGCTGGGGCACCGCTGAAACAGCGCATTATGGTGCTGACAGCATTCGACCCAAATTGACAACAAATGTAAACGTTAGGCTGATCAGACGGAGCGCACCTAAAAACAGGCCAGTTTTATGACTTTGCATTATTCATTCCTAGAATGAGCTCTTACGTGTATGGCGCTGGACAGGACAGGTCCGAAGGTCCGGTGCACCTTCTAGGCGCTAGTCCTTCCAGAAACGGGATAGCACCAGCTGGACATTTTGACTGCTGCGACATGGCTGAGCTGGCGCAACAAATGAATTGGTTAGGCACAGAAGACAATTCGCAGGCTGTTCCAGTCGGGCATATCGAGGAGGCGGGGCTACAAGTTTGGGGGTTCTGAGAGTTTGGGAACGGTTGTCTCCCACTGACACATTGCCATCCTGAGCTTGATCTGGCGCAACAGACATGTTGCCCGGACAGTGTGGACGGGAGACAGTCATACTGTGCAGGGCACTGGTTAAGCACGGGGTTGCAGAAAAAGGTAATGGTACCAGGTTGATATAATTGCTGGCCATTGGCGCATTGGACGCCTCCGGGCGGACCCGTGCTGCAACATATATATTGAAAGTTACTGGATGACTGTTGGCATGAGTAAGCAATCTGAGGACAGGAAGCCGATGGGCCAGCGCAGGTCTGCACCACTCCGGCTATAAATAATGGTGTCGAGCCTGGCAATTGGCACTGGGCTGCCGACTGCCCGAATGACTGACAGCAAATATAGAATTGAGGGTTGTTGGCTGCTTGCAAACAGGTACTTGGTGACGGGCACGTGTTACTGCCAGCGCTGCAGAATGTGACCAGTCCAGTTGGATCGACCAATGGAGTATAATCGCGAGGACATGCGTATGAAGTACTGGTGCCAGCCGGCATGCAGCAAACGTGCGTATTGACCATGTTGGTTGCTGTTTGGCACGTAGAGCCCGACGGACAGATTGGATTGGTCAGTGTACAATAAGTATAGTGGCCTGGAGTCGAACTTAATGGAACTGGAGAGGCGCCCCCAGAACACGTAGGAGCCAAACCCCCTGAGGTGCAGCAAATGGCCACCCCTGGAGCATTAGTAGTTTGATGACAGGCGTATCCAGCCGAGCACGTCGACGGCGTTGCTCCCAATGAGCAGAATGTGAATGACGAGCCGGTCATGGCTGGCTGCCCATTTCCAGGGCACAGGAACTGGCCACTCAGACCACCAGGCTGGCAGCAAATGTACACACCGGGTTGGTTTTGTGACTGAATGCATTGACTGTTTGCTGGACATGAACTCGATCCAGAATTCGGCATACACACTTGAGGGGTCGTAGAGGGAAGTGAGAATGTGACTGGGCACTCAGCAATGCTGCCTGACGCTGCTGCAGTGCAACAAAGATGGAAACTAGGGTTCACGGCCGAGGGCAAACATTGAGAACCAGCCAGACAGGTGGGGAACGATGGGCTGCACTGGGATACGATCCCGTTTTGCAGAGAATAACCACTCGGGCATCGACCCGCTGTCGGAGTAGAGGGGACGCAGCAAATGGAGACGGACGGTTGATCGGGTGACGCCAGACAGGTTGCCGAAGGTGAGCAGCGAAGATTTGGATTCTGGACACTGCACTGAATTGGAATACCATCTTGGGGTGAGTAGTTTGTCGGGCACTGCAAGAAGGATGGACCAACTGTGCTGGTGCAGCATAAATTAGATGATGGCGTCCCTCCAACAGAGGCTAGACAGAAGTTGTTCACGTGGCACGGAGTAAACGTGACCGGGTCGCATTGGGTGACCTGATTATCCAGACGAATGAACCCAGTTGGACATTGTTGAACACCAGCACTCGCACCAGTTGATGTACAGCACAGGTACATGCCTGGGTTAGTTACTGACTGTAAGCAAGTAGAACCAAACTGGCATGAGTTCGGTGCTGACGGAGTGCATGTGTTCACCATGTTGTTCTGTGGCACAAATCCGACGGGACACGGTGAGGCTGGTGTCGCCCCATAAGTACAACAAATAAACAAGCTAGGATTGCTGGGTGACTGAAGACAAGCCGCGTGTGGCTTACAGCTCGGAGCCGAAGGACTGCACTGAACCAAAGTGCCGTCTTGGAGTGCGTAATTGGGAGGGCATTGAGAGGCTTCCATACTGTAAGAGGTGCAACAATAGAAAATCGAGGGTCGACTGGGCGACTGAAGGCATTGCGCGCCTGGCACGCAACTCGTTCCCGCTGATGGCGAACACGGAATCGGGGCGTTGCCTTGTGGGCGATATCCGATTGGACAGTACTGTGGTTCAGCCACGGGTGGCCCACCGCCGAACTGACAACACAAGAATAGAGCTGGCTGAACTGGTGAGGCCATGCAAGACGCACCCAATGCGCAAGCTGCTGGTGACGATGGGTTACATGAAATCACTTGGTTATTCTGCATAGTATACCCAGTCGGACACTGTCCACTTGCAATTGGTGCTGTGCAGCATAAGTGTTGTCCAGGTGTGCCGCCAACTGCAGCTTGGCATGTCGCAGGTCGAATGCAACTGTTTGGCACAGAGGGCGAGCAGCTATGTAGACGTCCTGACGTATCCGTGTAAGGCGTGCTTCCTGATGGACATTGTCCTGGAATGCCGCAACATAGTCCTTGCCCAGTGCTCGATAGTTGACAAGTATATCCAGGAGGGCAAACCGATGTTTGTTGGCCCAGCATGCACTGCCGAGCCATGTTGTTGCTCATTTCCACATGGGCAACTTGTCCAGCTGGGCATAATCCTAGAAAGGACAGGAGGTTACTGGGGTGCGAATACTTATCAGACGCCTTGTCGCAAGCAAGGATTCGGTGGTTGTGCACATGAGCAGGAAAAACATGAGAGCACCCGCACCAAAAGCAAGCATTATTTGACCAAGCATGAGATGACCACTGACCACATAAGTACTGATAGTAGTAATAAAGGGGCCACCACCATACTGCCCACATTCTTGCACCACTCTTGCATCAATACTTCATACGTTGAGTCAAAGTCAAAGTAGACCCCATTCTCGGTTCGTGATTCATCGTCTCATCCATCTCCTACCTCCCGCATCGCTTTAGATGCTCCTATTCTCGGCCATCCTATAGCCACTTACTATGCTCAATCCCAACAAGGCATGCCCGAAGGTGCGCAAACAAAACTGACAGTCAAAGCAGGTGCGTCAATGGGCGCGGGCCAGAGTGTACTAACGAATCCGAAATGAGTTGTTATGGTGTCTAGGCATTGGAGAAAGCAGCAAACCATACCGCACACCGAGCAACATGCCCAGTAGAATGGAGTCATTCGACAAATGCGCATCATTGCCTGTCGCTCCCTGTACGACGGCATTATTATATCACCAGGACCGAGGCCAGCGATTTCCTGGTAGCCGATATCTTCCATCACTCGACGACGACGTATGTCTGAAATACCTTGTTGAGAAGCGAGCAAGCATTCGCTCCATGCACATTGCTCATGCCAGCCCTACGCTTTATATGGGCACATTTACCAGCCTTTTTTCCGCAACACTGATAAGAAACAGTCCAAAAATTGAACTCGCAAGTGTAATCCGCTGGACAGCCAGCAGAGACGGGCGGACCGGACTGACTCGGTAGGGGTTGTTGATCGGAGGGGCGGCAGGAACGGATAGCATTACTGCCACCAGGTTCGAAGTAGGGGGCAGCATCGAACGGGCAACCTGAATAGAGATAATTGCCACTTGGTTACAGAATCGTATCAATGAAAACCTATCACCGTCATCAGCCTCGCAGCACTGAAATCGATCAATGAGGTAACTCCATTGGCACACGGCTTTATCGGGACATTTCTGTTGGGGGTCTCCAGGCAAGCACGAAATTACTTGGCTGTTTGATTTGAGCGCTCGTGTTCCACTCGGGCATCCTTCACCTGCAAAATGAAAGACCAGCTCCGGAGAAAGATAATTGGAGTCAAGCTGGAAAAAGGTGAAGCTAGTTAGATCTTGATAGAACTCTGATTTGTCCCCGTGCAGGTGAGATAGGGACTTTGGTTACAGGTACACCCCGCGGTCCACGAAAGGTACTCACAACCGATAAGTTCATACCAGGATCACGGCCACAACATCGGTTAGTCCTTTCTACTGAATCGAAATAGCAAATAGCGCCTCCTGGACACGCATTGGCCATGCCGGGTGTGCATGGAATCAACTGCTTGTTCACATCTTTAAGGGGCCGTGTTCCCCAGGGACATCCGACTGGTGGCGGTTCGATATTGCTCATACTCAAACAACAGTATCCATCTTCAGATTCGCTATCCTTCGGCGCGCATTCATAGGGGTTTTTACACGAATCTGATCCCAGTTTACATTGCCGTGGTTCATGCGAGTCTGGATCCAAATATGGACGGCCACCATCGCAGTAACCTGTCAGCGAAAGGTGGATCTGACCAGACACTTAAAACATTCCTGGTCAACTTGACCTGTATCGCATTCTGGCTAACACCATTCGTGACCTTAAAAATTAGCACTACCCTCAGTGACTTGTGTTTAATTTCGCCAGTTGAGCCATGTGTGTGTGATCTGCTTTCACTCTGTGCTCAGGGCTTTACAGGAGTCACGGTCCATGCATAAAGGATATGCCACAGTTAAACCGCACGAGTACTTGTTTGAACACTCTCTCTCTTCCCACATTTTGTTTGGCCTACCCCCCCCCCCCCAACTTTAAATTCACCAGTACCTGTCATCTTGCCGCAACAAATGTACCGTCTATCAATGCCATCAAAATAGCAAATAAATTCTTCTGGGCACGCTGAACTTGCATTTCCAGGTTGGCACTCTTTTACCTTCCCATGTACAATGAACGGATACGTATCCCGAGGGCAAGCTGAAACCAAAGGGCCTGGCAAATGACTTAAGGACGCTTGAAGGCGCCATGCTTACAAACAGCAGGGACACTCCTCTTCTGACGCAACTCACCGTCCAAGCTATTCTGGTCACCTGACACATCTGCAAAACGGAAATGCCAAGGTGGGGTTAGCAGCCAAGAAGCCGCTCACACTTACCAAAGTGGGTGATCAGGCAAGGTGATAAGAATAACAAGCAAACCAAAGCACAGCAGAGAACAGGAAATAATCCCCGTTTAGTGTGCATCGCGTAAAAAGTGCCCATTCGAAATGCCTTTGAGCTGACTATGAAACGATCGAGCTGGCGAAGTGAGGGGTTTTGACGAAACGATGGTATTCGCGGTGCCCGCAGCCAGTCGTCCGATGGCCCATGTGGACACAGCTCATCGGCATGGGCACGGGGGGAGGGAGAGGGGCGTACGTGTGCTCCTCGAGTGGCCACCTTGACGAGTGGTCTTGGTTTCGATTACCATACGATTTAGCCCCGTTCGTGTAACAATGCAAACAGATCATCAAGCACTGACTCTCACACACATTCTCCACATTGGACCGACCAATTCGTGCATTGTATAAAGGAGCATGAAAGGACGGAGCGTACCATGCATTGACTGCTTCCAATTGTTTGAATTAAAAAGGTTGATTGCAATAAAAATTGCAAAGTGCCTACCCGAATAATCCAAATTCAAAAAATCTGGTACGTGTGCTGTATTCGTACGGAGATAAGTAAGCAATAAACCCGGGGGGGGGGGGGGGTTCATTCTGTCTCGTCCAGCTGTGTTTTTGCCAGATCACAGGGGCGGTATCTTGTATATCCCTGGAGGGAGATCGGGATTCATGATCGCAAAAGTCTTTTTTGTGGTCTCTGAAAGCATATCCTATTGTTTTTCCATAACTGTATGCTCATCATTGGCTCCTCTTCGAACACTCGATTTCTGCCAATACTAACTAAACAAATAAACTGCAATGGCAGCTGCGAAGCATCTGCTTTGTTGTTTTTTCTTTAGCTTCAAGCCGCCCTGCTACAATGCGGCCCGCCTAGCTAAGGTACAAGAGGGCCACTAGAGTCCTAAAAGGCCCATACAAAGCAAAATTTTAGCGCATTTAGAACAGAAAAGTAGCCCCGGAATAAATTTTAACAGTTCTCTCCACATCAAGTAGTAATCTTGGTGTTATCAAAGACAGAATGAGGGGAAACCAGTGTGTCAGCTTGCCTCCTTCTTGGTGTCTGTAGTGCATTCCAATGGTTGAACGACTCGTTTGAAATAATGAACAGCCCAAAGTATGGCAGCTGCTGCGTCCACAAATTTTGACTGTGAGATGCATGGCACAAGGCGAAAACATGAAACAACTTACAACAATGACCAGAAGAGACCAGCAGGTTTGTACTTTTCCTGCGTCTTATCCTCTTATGCTTATATGCTCGAGAATATTTGTCTAATCCCAATCAGCAAGTCACTCTTCAGGTGGCCGAGCAGGATGCTTTTCGAATTACATACTGGACGCCCTGGGTTCGATCCCCGGGGGCGTGGAGTCTTTATCAAGAAAAACTACGCGAATAAATACTCAAGCTGACACATGGAGTTTTGGTGGAATGCACAAGTCTCGGTAAGACGGGATCCTGACGGCGCATCTGCGACGATCATACTTTTGCAGTGACACCTGTGCAAGATACCTTACCCAGGTGACGCTCGATCGCAGCCGCTGGACCCCTGGGCCATACAAGATCCCGCATTCTCCCCTGAGCGGGATCGACAATGAGGACATTGCACTCCTCGAAAACTTGACATGCCCACTACCAGTGCGGCTGGCCGTTCCTAGGAACCCACCAGCAACACTGGATATGGCAGGGCCCGGGTAAGCTGACGATGAGAGGGAGACCGTACCGCTAGGCGCGAGGGCGGCCCAGCGGGTCCATGATGGAAGAGAGGAGTCCTTATCGTTTTACAAGGCTCTTTCCCAGACCCCCGACTCCGACAGGTAAAATAGCAGACCTCAATGAAGGAAACTGTACCGACCAGTCGGCCCACTGTGATCCTGACCTATGATGTGACCTCTCTCTCTGAGAATCCATTCGGATCCGCTAGACATTGTACAAATTATTTTGGCCAAGCGGACACAGACCGAGAAAGAAGGGGAGCCTCAGCGCATAGCATTAAATCATGGACTGGTGAACAATCTGAGCACCAGCCGAGCCTGGATTCAAGACAAGCAAAAAGCTGATCAGTGCCAGGGTCGATTCGGTAAATTTGTATAGTTGCATTTAAAAACAGCCATTGTGTCATGAAGCGATGTGCCCACATCAGGCACAGCTTACGATTATTGCTTGAGTGGCGAGTCCCATGATGCTTCCTACTAGTGTAAAGCTTGCTAAAATTAGCGAGTCATATACTCAACCTGCGCACAGCCAACATACCTGTTTCTGTTTCTGCTCAATCCAGTGCGACCGATCATTCAGCCAGTCTTGCTTGGAATCGATATTCTGTCGAACGAAAGCAGCCAGCCATGTCAAAAAAGACCTCGTCGCCCTACGTGAAATTTCCTGGTGGAAGTCAAAGCGGCATTAGCGCTTCGATTGTGACAAATCCCAGATACGAGAGACTTGCGCTCGAAAAAATTAAAAGGTCGCCGAAAAAATCCGAGAAAAGCAGCGATAAATCAAAAACGGATATGAGCTTTAGTTCGCCAATGGGCGCCGAAGGTTTCGACATTGCTGTGCTGGAACGTCACGAAGAATATCGATACGGCTGGGGCAAGTAAGAATACTTGGAAGAATAGGGCGAACAGGATGTTAATGGGGGTCGTACTTGCAGGTTCACACCCAAATGCCTTCAGTGGTGCTGCAATCCTCGTTTCCTATTGTTCTCTCTGTCCATGATTGCAATTTCTCAAGGCTTCTTCATCCACGGCACTCTCGCGAGCTCTCTCGATTCACTTCAACGACGCTTCCACTTGTCCATGTTCGAGCTCGGTCTTGTTCGAATGATGTACGACGTTGGTACGATCATCGCTTTCCTACCTGTCATGTACTTCAGCATTCAAGGTAAGCCAAGTCCTGTGCACGTCGACTTGCGCCAAATAAGCCTCTTTTAGGAGCTAGACGGTCCTACTGGCTCGGCTTCAGCTGTTTACTAATGGCACTAGGGTCGTTCATTTTTTCGTTGCCTCAATTCATCATTACGCCGCATCGAACGCCGGGCATTCCAGACCTTCAGTGCAGTTTCAATACACATCAAAACGACACGTCCGAAATGACTCGTTCGAACAGCACTCCAACCGAAGGTGGTCGAAAAAGCGTTCAGTGGGCCGCGCATATTTTCACTTTAGCTACTTTTCTGAACGGTCTCGGAGCAGCCCCCTTCTTCACGATGGGAATCGCCTACTGTAAATGCCCGTTCAGAATGCCCAAGACCATAGGCCAGTGTCTTCTTTTTCTTCAGTGGACGAAAATGTTTCCCGTCGCACATCGGAACTGTACACTGGCCTGATCAGTTCAGCTTTGCTGATCGGTGTCTCCGCTGGTTTCTTGTTCAACTGGCAAGTGATCAAAAGCGTATACGTCGACTCCATTTGGAATATGTCTCCCCCAAAGTAAGTACCAAATAGGCCGGTGCGCCTAACCATAAGGAAGGTAGGTACTCTACAGTAGTTGTATATTTTAGGGGCATAGATGAAAGTCATCCTGAGTGGGTTGGCGCATGGTGGATCGGGGGTCTAGTCGCTGCATTGCTGTCACTTCTCGCCGCGATACCCATGTTTGGGTTCCCAAGACGACTGCCGGGAGCTGCCAAGGCCTACTTCCAAGATGCCCTAGAAAAGCGCGAAAAAGAAGACAAGGACAAGGACAAGGACAAGGGTGCTGCTGAGGTAGCGCATGGTGTATGGAACAGCTTCAAGGTGCATACCTTCATTTTGGTTTATTATGCATTATCGAATCACCTTATTTAGGCGTGTCTGAAAAACCTGACATTTCTGGGCTTGGTCATCGAACGATGCGCTCACTTGATGGTAGTAACAAGCTTCGCCACCTTTATGCCAACCTATATGCACGCCAGTTTCGGAATATCGTTAAAATCTGCTCGACTCGCTTCTGGTGAGTCAATCTGCTTTGCTTTTATCTTTTCTCATTTATATTTGACCCAATCAGGTATCTTGGTCCTTTTCGCTTTGCTCGGCTCCCTTTGCGGTGTCTTCTTGCAACGTCGTCTGAACTTCAGCACGTCGGGCAATCTTCGTTTCTCACTTGTCGTCGCCATCGGCACATTATTTTTCATGGGAACCGCATTCATTTGCTGCGCCGAGAGTGAATTCGCTGGTGTGACCAAACCGTACCCGGTCATAGACGTATTCAACAAACCAGCGTCGCTGACTGCCTCCTGCAACGCTAACTGCACCAGCTGCGACATGACTGAGTTCAGTCCAGTCTGTTATCGCGGAGGAGAACCATCGGGACGAAAGAAAGTGATCTACATGTATTTCTCTCCGTGTTATGCTGGTTGCGAGGACTCGGTGAGCATTGCATGTTGTTGAGGCCAAGCCGGAAGTATGCGTAATAGCCTCGTTTAGAACGGCACAAAATGTCGGTGTGTACCGGATGGTAGTGAATCATTCGCAGGCGGAGGAAGTCTGGCGGGATGCAAATTGCAGAAATGCAATTACCTACTGAAAGCTTTCGTGATTGGGATCGCCTGGTGCGCCATGCTTATGTTTTTTCGAATCAACGCCACTGAGCAGAGCCTTTTGCGGTAAATTCGGATCAGCCAGAGTAATTTTACCGAAGCGCATGTTTTTGTTTTTAGTTGCATTCCGTACAAGGATCGTGCGGTCGGGTTGACGATGAGTGCCATAGTAGCCCGTTTGGTTGGTGAGTGCCTTCTAGTGTCGCAGTATTCGTGATTTTCCTGATAGGCCTGTTTATAGGAGCTATACCTGCTCCTCCTATTATGGGCGAAGCACTGTGGTATACTTGCGAGGCTATGGATCAGGACAATGATTGCGTATGGATCAATCAAAACACATTAGCCAACTTGACTGGTACAGCCGCCGTGAGCATTAGTCTGATCGGAATATTCGGATTGACTTTGGCTAACTACGGGCATTATCGAAAGGAAAAACAAATTACCTCAACTCCGACCACGAAAATGTCGAGAAAAAAAGAGGAAGCGAGCAAGAAACAAGATCAGTCCAGCAAGACAGAGGAAAAGCAAGCAAAAGTTTGAAAATCGGTGCTCTAATAAAAATCAACAATTTGTGATCTTTTTTACTACTTACAGTAGATACATCCGTGCAAATCTCGCGACGCTGTATGCACTTCACAAAGAATCTTAATTTTATGGTAGTGTCTACAGTACTTAGAAACGACTTGGCGAGATCCGACCGCCAGGGGTATACTGCACTGTTGAAAATCTGTCTGCACTTGCACTGTAAAGTACAGTCTCGAAGTAGGCGGCTGTGCGCATCTCCGTCATTTTTATCCGCCTAATTGTCCTTCGTGGTTGTTAATATTTTGATTTTTGAATAAAAGCGTTTATTTTTTGTGCAAGCAATGGCGAAGACGGGAAATAGTTCAAATCATTTCGACGCACATGAAAGCGACGACGGCGGCAGTCTGGATAGCGCAGATAGAGCCAAGCCTAAAGAATGGAGTAGACGAAGTTCGACGGCATCGAGCAGGAGCAGCGGATCCAAAAAAGCACGAGTCGATATGTTCAATGTTGCAGTTTTGGAACGGGAAGAAAACTTTCGATATGGTTGGGGCGAGTAAGCGCATCTTTTTCCTGCAGATTATCCATGTAGTAGATTAGTGGTATTCGACGGGCGACTGGCACGCACGTGCTAGCGCCGCGCATCACCTTGGGAGGAGACCTGGCCGCGACTCAAACACTCACCAGCACCCAGCGTGTAGCTTTGACCAAACCACCTAGTCGAACCGATCTATATAGGAACTACAATAGAACTAGCGGTTTTGGAGCTGAAGTAATGGGAAGGAAGCAGCGAGAACCAACATGTCAAAAGCCAAGGCGACAGTCGAGCTATGTCCCGGTGCAACTTCAAGGCGACCCAAACCGAACCAAACGCCCATTTTTACAGAACCAGGACCGACCAGTCTGCATCTCACTCGCGTGTTTGCATCGTTTCACACAAACTGCCGTACAAATAGCAAATATTCCTGGTTTCCACTCTGCAATCGGGCAAGCTGTTGAATGTACAGCGTGATATGATCTAGCCTGGCTGCCTGAGTGGCTCTTTGATCCTGGTTCGGCCAGTTTCGTCTGGTTCTGTAAAAATTGGCGCCTCTTTCAGTTTGGTCTTGGTAGCTTTGAAAGCAGATGCGGTCGAGCCTTGCACGTAGAGTGATAAGAAGCAATTCTCACAAAACCGACACCTGGACTCTAAGTTACAACGGGTCAGGGTACCCCGCTTTGGCTTGAAGCATGCTGTTATCGCGCAGACCCAATTTTTGCGTGTGGATGATTTACTGTATCACGAGACCGTGCTTTATAGATTCACTCCGAATTGTGTCCAATGGTGCTGCCATCCACGATTCGTTTTGTTCTCGCTGGGAATAATCTCATTCGGACAAGGTTTCTTCATTCATGGCATTGTCTCCACTTCATTGGGGACCCTGAACAAACGTTACCAGCTCAGTATGTTCCAACTTGGTATCGTGCGAATGCTGTACGACGTGGGAACACTGGTCGCTGTGATTCCAGTCATGTATTTCAATGCGCGGGGTAAGTGCTCGTTTTTTGGATGCTAAATTCTGCCTCACTTGTCCGTGTGAAATTTGTTTTGTGCAGGCGTGAAACGATCTATTTGGCTCGGTTCCAGTTGCATAGTAATGGCTGTGGGGACAATCCTCTTTTCAGCTCCTTATTTCGCGACCCCTCCGTACAGCAGGGACGTATTTGAATCGCATATTTCTGTATGCAGTTTAAACGCCACAGCGAATTCCAGCCAGTCAATTTTGTGGGATGAGCCATCCACACATACTGCATGCGCTCAAGACGAGGGAAGCCATATGCTTGCTTGGGGATTGATCATGGCCGGAACATTTATTTCTGGTCTCGGTGCCGCTTGTTTCTTCACGATGGGAATAGCATATCGTACGTTGAAATATGTTTTTTATGTCACTCATAAATATCGATTTCCAATTCAGTGGACGAGAACGTCAGTCATCGCGTGTCGATTTTGTACCTGGGCATCCTGACCACTGTGTTTCTGCTTGGTAGCGACTTTGGTTTCATTTTCAATTGGCGAATGATCGATTTTAAATTTGTCGATTTGGGTCCGATCCCACCGTAAGTAAATACGCGGGCTCAGGGACTGTTGTTCTAGAGATCAGCCCTTTAAATAGAGGACTCCCATGCGGCCGATGAAATGAACACCCAGGGCTAAGTTCGGGCAAAGTTTTGCATTATCTTACATGTTAGAACAAGTCTTTTTAGTAATGCGAATAGTGATTCGCCACACTGGGTCGGTGCGTGGTGGGTCGGCGGGATTTTGGCCGCGGTAATATTCCTATTGGCTGCCATACCCGTTTTTGGGTTTCCTCGTCGGCTACCGAACACGATGAAAATTCGTATGCGAGGCGCAATAGATTACGAAAATGAAGAGGCCGACCCCATCGGCGTGGCTATATTCAAAAGCGTCAAGGTAAATCTAGTGCCTATTGTGTTTTTGTAGTGACGAAATCCATTTCGTTCAGGTCTGCTTGACTAGCCCGCCCTACCTAGGCCTGGTCTTGGAACACGTTCTGTTCATGATCATCCTTACCGGCTTCACCACATTCATGCCAATATATATGAAAAACGTTTTTGGAATATCGCCAGCAAGCGCAAAATTGCGATCGGGTAAGCTGCATTGGTTTTTCTGTTTCGCAAACGAATCACATGTGATTCTTGAGTTTAGCGGTCTTGGTTGGATTCGCTGCGATCGGTTCATTCGCTGGTTCCTGGTTGCAATATCGACTGCGAATGGGCGCCACGGCCAATCTACGCTTAGCCTTAGGCACTTCGCTTATATCCCTACTCTTCATGGGTGCTGTATTTATTCGATGTACGGGCTTCGAACTAGCCGGATACTCCAAACAGTACCCAATCAGCGGGACATTTCGCGAAAAATCGCGCACTTTAAATAGTTCATGCAATCTTGGTTGCGACTGTTCACTCGAAGAATTTCAACCGGTTTGCTTTCGAGGCTACGATCCGATCACCCAGGAAAGGTCCGTCTTCATGTACTTCTCGCCTTGCTTCGCCGGTTGCTTAGAATCCAATCCAAACGTAAGTGCTCTGATGAGAAAGTCTAATATGATTTTCGGACACACATTCCCAATATAGGCT
This sequence comes from Mesodorylaimus sp. YZB2_4, assembly GCA_030248295.1. Taxonomy (NCBI): domain Eukaryota; kingdom Metazoa; phylum Nematoda; class Enoplea; order Dorylaimida; family Dorylaimidae; genus Mesodorylaimus; species Mesodorylaimus sp. YZB2_4. The sequence continues at coordinate 167,231 of JASANH010000652.1, read as the reverse complement.
ACTTACAGCGACTGCAATTGCGTGCCGCGAAATTATGTGAATTACGAAGGTGGTGGAAGCGTGAGGAGGCACCATTGCTTCCCCAAAAAGTGCACCTATACAGCAAATGCGTTTACAATCGCTTTCGCCTGGATATCAGTTCTTATGATTATTCGCAACAATGCTGTCCAACACAGCATCTTACGGTAAACTTGAGTATCTATGAACTTATGAACTGAATATTGTAACTCTCGTGCCTGGTAGGCCACTGGCGAGTGGGAGAGAGTAATCGATATTCTCTCCTGGCTGGGAGACGTCAACCTCTCCGGTTAATGTTTCAGCCGTAGGTATAACATGTTTTCTTTGAGAATACACAGGCACCGCATAGGTTACCGCATAGGGCGAGCGTACATTCCCAAAGGAAACAGATAGTATAGTCGCAAGACTTGCTTGCTCCATTCGGTCGGCTACCTCCCTCCTACGCCTTCCAGGCTTGGTTACATTATTCGTTCAGCTCTTTGATATATTTAGATGTCTACCAACGAAACATCGCGGCGTCGGATTGACTTTAAGCGTTTTTTTGGGCCGCTTGTTGGGTAAGCTCATATGCACTTTTTCCCGTGCAGATTCGCGCATGATCTTTGTAGGGGCTATACCGGCGCCATTACTGTTGGGTATATTGATGCGCAACACTTGCGAGTTTTCCGCTATGAGATGCGGTATCCAAGAGGCTTGCGCTTGGGTCAATCGGCCAAAGTTAGCTAATCAATGGGCTATGTCTTCAATATTTTCGAGCTTCCTTGGCGTTGCCGGGTTGCTCATGGCCAACTTTGGGTATCGAAAGACAAAAAAACAAAAGAAAACAACCCAGCCAAAAACGATGCGACTCGAAAGGACAGAAAAAGATCACCAGTCGTATACTGCAGGTTCTGACGGAAATATGACTGATTAAACGGCCTGATTTGATGACTGCTGTAGTTCCTACTAACAATTCCGTCTTTTTAGTGTATTTAGATAATTCTGAAAATGAATCCCCAGGATGTTCTGATATCGTATTTGCTGGATGTTGTTTTTGACACGTACTAACTCATTGTGGCCTTTTTTTGCACTCACAAAATATATGCACTCCAAAACACGAGGTACAAGCACCTTGAGTACTGTTATACTAGCGTTGCATGGTCGAATGCTGAGTCACTGTCGCTGGTGTAACTGACAAAATCATCTTCGCTTTCGCTGCTGCTATCGACATGCTGTTCGCTGTTCGCATTCTCGTAAAGCGATACGCTCGATTCGGCCCTGTTTCGTCTCGACTCGAACGCACTCTCCTCGATCAAAGTCCTGTCGATGTCTGTAGGACGAGTATTGGACCACGAGGAAGCCCCAGGTTCGACTGAACGCCACGCGTCCGGCGATGATTGCAGCGAGAAAGTGATAACGTGCACTGCTTCAGCTTGACCCGGAACCAAACTGGCCGACGTGGTCGTCGATGCATTACGATTCAAACTCGGAGGACGACGAACCCGACGACGGAATCGACTTCGGAGTCTGGCCATCGGGCCGTCGACATTGGTACTGTTGGTCGTGGAGGACATGCCGCGGGATCCTGTTCGAGTTACTTCGTTGAGCTGAGCTCGTTCCAAGGCTTGGCGTAGCTGAAATAGGACAGCGCGTCAGATCATGAGCGCGGGTGCGCAACCAAAGGGATGGGAACTCAAAAAATTGATGTTGTCACACTGGGAATCGCACGAACAGAGGAAGGTACTCGCCAACCACCCTGGCTGAAACCAACTATTGTACAGTACGTCTAGTCTTGGGTCCAAGATTGACGCAAACTGCCTTTACTTCTCTCAGAGCCACCACTCCGACCAATCGGCCCAAACACGTTACATAAGCTCGATTCAAGCCCAAAATCCAAAATAGCGAATGAGCTTTGGACAACGACGTCTTTTCGACCAATTGGAAAGGAGCAGGGTCCACTTTCAAACGTTCAAAGTCCAATTGTTCATCCAATCTTTTATTTTCCCACTCGAGGAGCTGAAAAGCATGTCATCGCATCCTAGGCATGAGTCACCTGACTTGTCTTACTTCTGTCGATGACATGCACGGATCGTCCACTGCTGGCCTGGATTTCTTGAATGATCGTCTCAGTCTTTGCGGCAACTCTTGCATATAGTCTAAAAAAGACCATTTCTCAGTTTCCCCTTGAAAAGGAGTCTGTTTTGCTTACTTCCTAATGCTATCAGGAAACTCCGAGATCGCCTTGGTTCGGCGCTGATTGTGTGGTAATGCATGTCCAGATACCGATCCCCGTTCTGATCTCCGTTCGGCGTCAGCGTAGATCCAGTTTGCTCGCTCGTACATCGATCAGTGTCAGCGGGGAGTACGGAAGGTTCTGACAGTGCATCGCACGATCTGACTCGACGAACTAAGAACCTTGGTTGACTTTGCTGCAGATCAGTGTCGAGCTGTGGATTGTCCATGGCCGTGCTGCCCACGCCGGTTCCATTCACTAACAATTTTGGCGGTGGAGAAGGAGTTTTCTCTTCCGTTTCCGATGTCGCTGGTGATTTCTCACTTGATCGTCTTTTTAAAACGACTGCGCGTCGTCGAGCTCTTTCCCCGATTTGAAAATCGAGCAAGCGAGCCAATCGACTAGTCCGAATCGAGCCCAGTAGAATTCTCGAGGCTGAAAACGGCATTCCATTCTGATCAGCCCTTATTTGAACCTGAATAGCCTTACAAGGAGCATCCACGAGCGGAAAAGACTTGAGTTTTGGCATGGATACGAGCAATTCTCGCAATTCTCGATAAGTCGAGCATAAACTCAGAAATTTCACGTCTCGTACTGCAAAATCAGCTACGTAAAGTCGATGAACACTGAAATAAGACCAACGTAATTCCAAATATAACCAGACTATCTGAAATATACATACGCCGACGAGGTTGGTGATATCTGAGGCAAATAAGGCAACTTTTTCAGTCTTATTATGCTATCGTAAATGGATGGCTGCAACCGAGCGCACACTGCGTTAGCCAAAAGGACAGCCAGCTACAATAAAAACTGCTACATTTAGAATCACGGCTTGAAAAGTCAGCTTACTGTAAGTGGTAGAATATAAATAATCTGACCCGTCATCTCGACTACGATCACTGATGTCGAAATTGCATGTGTCACAGCGCCAGCAAATGCTGTTGCACCTGGAATCATAAATTGCTCCATGTCATGCGAGACAATGTGACTGTGAGCTTTCTTACCAACCAAAGCATATGCGCCAGGCACCAGCTTTGTCACTACACCATCAGTCCGCACACCATCCGGAAACAATATGTACAAGGCTTCACCGATCAATCGTCCGAAAGCCGCACCTGTGCGACCCTAATTTTATCTTTTTCAGTAACTCTTAGCACGTTTCACCTACCAGTTACAAAAACTGGAATAAACACACCGCAGGGTACGGGAATTGTATTGGCCACAAAAGTCATCCAAAACTAAAGATTTCTTGATTATAAAAATATAATTTATGCTTTCATCCACTTACCATATTTACAGCAAACACTAGCAAAACAATGAAAAAACTTGATGTCCCATCTGATCTCCAAAATGACAGCAGTACGTCAGCGCTTGTGTCATTCTCGATTGGCTCGCTCCAGGAGAAGTTACTTGACAAGTTGCGCACTGCTTCCCTCGGTGTTAACTTGACAAAAAACAAGCACTAGGCTAGATGATTTTTTAAATTTGAGCATCCAAAGTATTTTTACCCCAGCAGCAAAGTATTTCCCGTAGCCGAGCGGACACTTTAGCGACGCGATGACAACAGTCACAACGGCTGGGTAGACGAAAAAGCTATGAAAAAAGTGGACCTTGGTTTCGAGTGTTTGTCACGCGAAGACAATGGCCTACTGTTTCTGCATGATCCGTTTGATTCGATGATTTTGAAGAACGTAACGAACATATTTATGATGCGTCCATACGAAAAGGGCACCAGCGAAACCGCATGAGAGGCTAAAAGGAAGGAAATAAAGTAGCGCTGGATGCTGAAACAGAAAGCATAGCATGCCCTGCTGATAAAGCATTGGTGCTGCAATGTGGCCCAATCTGCGGAGAAAGTGGAATTCTGCTTTCAATGCGATACCCAGCATAAGGGCACCTCGGTGCCTCCATTGTAGCCCGGTACAATGAATTTTGTCCAATGATTTGGTGGCTACAATGATTTGTGTACCGGGTACCGGGTAAGCGTTCTTATCCTGTCGAATGCATTTGCTCAGGTTAGCAAAGTATGGTATGGTGATCGCTATTTAAATGAGCTAAACTGTAAAACTTTTGAATTCCTCAAGATGTCGGATTTCTGTCACCGAAAAGCGAAAGTTATGTGCATCGCCTCTCGCCTGGCTCATGATAAGGGGCTGATGGGCGGTGCTGCGTTCGAATCGGGCTACAGACAGCTAGAACAGGTTTCTAGACCGTTAGGCTTACTGTGCGACTGCGATCGTCCATTTCAGTCGCCTAGGAAAACATAGGTTCATTCATCGAATTTGGATGCTATGGATTCTGCATTGAAATTGCAGTTACTCAAAGCTGTACCTTCACGCAGCACCCACTGTGAGCCCCCGCATAACGTTGCGGACCACCTGCACAGTACAGTGTGAATAGACCACATCATGTGGCACAAAGCATCAGGACGCATAGTAAAAGGGAGACAGTAAAAGTCCGACCCCTTGCTGGGTATCTTGTAAAAGAGCCTCCCGAAACAAAGAAACCCCATCACAGCTTCAGCGCCCTTCCTCGCGGCTCACTCGTCCCACCCACAAGTCCATCTTTAATTCCCTCCTTACCCAATCAAAGCGAAGAAAACCAATTCCTTCGGATCAAATGGATAATCGGAGGGGAAATGGGTGACGCTGAATGCCACAACCGTATCTAAATATACATCTTTTCATAGCTGGCCAAGGCCTGCTTCCCACTCGTGCCTACCAGTCTGGCCGGACCACACAAGCAATAAGCGAAATGTTATTGCGCTGCATACTGTCGACAGAAATCCACGCCAGTAATTACGTAAAGGGAAAAACACAGATGTTACTTCGATGCTAAATAGCACCCCTGAAAAATAAGCGACTCGCGTGAGCTCAGTCACGAGTAAACGTGACTTTTGTAATCACTCACCTCCCACGGGAGCACCGTACGTGCTGGCGATTCCCACTGCGCAAGCCGCAGCTAACATTTCACTGCTTCGGCTTTCATTCTAAAATTGACTTAGTTTTCACTTACTGCAAAAAGCATCACATGGGAATAGCTTACTTCGTAGATGCCTTGGAACGACACAACCAGCTTGCTCAATAATCTCGCTAGCATGCTGGCGATGTGCACAAACGGCCCCTGCAAAGTGACTGTAGTAACCTCAGCCATATTGGGACATTTTTTGGCATCAGACCTCTTTTCCGAAAGGTAAGTCACTTCCCAATGCAAGGACTAGGCCGACAAATTTTGTAGCCAATGTCTTCCATGTCAGATACTCTTTCAACACCACACCGCGCAGTATGGTCTTCATTTCAGGGATGCCGGAGCCTATTTGAAAAAAGTTATGCGCTGCTCTCACAGTTAGAGCAGCAAGCTAATAGTTACCAGCTGCTTGAGGAGCGATATAATGGCATAGCGAGGAGGACAGAGTGACCATGGTCAACGAGAACAGGACCCAGCTCGAGTACTGCAGAGACCAATGCACTGTGCCAGCTAATCTCGATATGTACAAGTGCACTGAAATAAGGCTCGTTATCACGCATGCTTCATCGGCTGTGTAACTTACGATTTCTCAATTTGGCCGTGCCCAGATCGATAGTAAAGCTGAATATGCCCATCACTACGCCCAATAGAACCAAATGGATCCAATCCTCGCCCACAAAGCTCACAACGGCTCGGCAAAAGCACAAGCATGGCCCTAAATGAACATGTGCTGTGCACTGCACACTGCCACGTACATGTCCCTTACCACATCGGCCATTGACCCTGTCGATTCCGATGCTAGTTGAGGTGGCTCGCCGCTCCAGTACCTCATCCGCAGTGCCATCTTTCGCAATCTCAATCTTGTTACCAGTACCATTCTTGGCTAGCAACAATTCTGCACCACTGGCATTGTCAGTCTTGATTGTGGAGGAGGCTTGGTTGCGTCGCCACATAGTCCCTTATTCGAGCTATACAAGGGAAAGGCGACGAGAGGAGACGAATTGGACGGCGAGAAAAGGGCAAAACAATCAACACCGTTTAGAGCACGAGCTGTTGCCTGGACAACGGAACTGGGCAGCAAGAGGGCACGGCTTCGTTGCGTCCATATTTGTGCTTTAATCTATTTTCTATCGGGCTAATCAGGTATCCATGATCGAACCAGGATGGCAATGCGAATATGGTCTCCTCTGTTTCCAGTGACGTCGTTGAATACTCGTCCTATGCAATCATCTCAGACATAAGATACTGTGTGTGTCTTCCAAGTAACATCGCGCGAGCAATCATCTCCAATTACTGATTCTATGGACGATGCCTCGGGCGTAACCCAATCGATTTTCCCGCGTCGGCGTCCCTTCTGCCAGCACTAGCTAAGAGCGCCCACCCCGATTGTCTCTACTTTCCAATATGCAGATAGAAGGAGGTTGGTGAACGGACTTGATTACGTCCCTGTTTACGTCATTGAACCGCGCTCCGATATTTGAACAGAACTTATATGACACATTTTTATGACCACCATAGCGCTGGCTGGCCAGCGGGTTGCGAGAGGGTACCTCTCCTTGGGCTAGTACCCGCCCCCCTGTTCTATGGTGATCCTATTGACACCGTACCTAGCGGACGAAGGACGAGACAGGGAGCGGCTGATCTAGGTCGTAGGCCTAATGAGCCGTCACCCGTTCCCTGCACCCAATCGTTCAAGAAGAGTCGGAAGCCAAAAACCGGAACCATCCATGATTTCCGGTTCTTGGTTCCAGCTTCTTGCTCTTCTTTACTCTTCATTGGCATAAACTAAAAGAAAAACTATGTCAGTCAATATTGATACTAGGAAAATCCAGTGTGCTCACTCAGTGCTCAGAGCTAACATAAAGGCTAACACCGTTTTGCCACGCTCTGCTCTCTCTCACCTACTCAAGTCAAACCGATGAGGGGACGCGTTCTTACTACAATAAATCCTCTGACGCTCATATCTTGCCATTTTTAAAACAACGAAAAAGAAACCAGGGTCCGAAATTGTACTCCATTTTTAAAAGTACGCATAATGGCCATAAAAAAGCTTCGAGATTTTTGTGGAACTATGACATTTATACTAAGTAAACTAAAACCATATAAGACCACTGAGCTGATATTACCTAATGCGTTTCAATAGCATCCAAACTGGATAAAATCGTGCCTCCCATTTTCGATTTCCGTCACTTTCGCCCGTATTATGCTTCTCCGCAGCAAAGATAACTGCTTCTTTTGAACCTTGGGGAAGGGGGTCGGAGAGGGAGGATATGTAGCATCCGTCCTAATATCGAATACAATTATGGTCTATATGATATGGATAAGGCACTATGCAGTCGAGTCCTCCTTCACGCCGGAAGCCAGGAGAAAAGGTGGAGCGCACGAATGCACCTGCTCGAAACGATCTGGCTTCCCAGCTGCTAACTAAGTGTATTGAAGGTGGTGGAAAGGTCACAACTAAATGAACCAGGCAACGTCACGTTTTTGTCCGAACGAGAGTTCCATCAGGGCCGCCTTCGCCACTCTCGTCTCGCGCAACAAGCCGTACGCTGATAAGCTGACTCGCATTGACTGAACCCACTCTATCAATACACAAGGATAATACAATCTCGAATGGGCTTTGCGTGAGCGAATCTCAAACGCCAGCACAAGATTGGTGCCCTTGATTTATGACCTTATATGTTGATTGCCCTTTTCCATTTGACAAAGTGATCTGGCTGCTTCCGCCTCCTCGCCAGCACACATGTTACTCACCGAGGCCTCCTGCATCACGAAGATACGTGTACGATGTTGGGTGCGGAACGTTGTTGAAATGCTTCCCTGTTCTCTACGACGAGCACTTGAAAGCTGATCAACAAGTCATAAGACACTTCTCAAGTACGTAGGCATGGCTGTAAACATGGACAATGGTTTTGAGTAGGATTTGCCAAAGTTAGTTGGATACCGGTTTGACCATCTAATTCAAACCGGATCACTCTCGTGTGCCAGACGTGCAGCAGGTGTGGCATAGCATATGGCTCTTCACACCAAGCTAGCATAAAAGTTAGTTGAAGAAACGAAACGCACACGACTGCTCGCAAAACATGCCCACATTTCATCACGGTAAGACTAATACTTTTCCAGATGCTTTCTTTCGCCGTATCTTACACGTCGCCTTTTTAGCCAAATCTTGCTCCACCTTTTTCTTTTCTTGTCGCATATATCCATAGTTGGCCACGATCAAACCGAGTACTCCCACAAGGTTCATGACATATGTAATTATGGAAACTCGATGCGATAATTGCACACCATCGAACCACTTGCAATCACCCACTGTATCCCGACATAGCTTTTTCCACACCACGCACGCATTGTTTATCAACAGGCCCATGACCACCGGTGCTGGAACAGCTCCTACGAACCATTGCTTTTTACTGTGCGGCGTCTCTAGATTTCTTGCACTTACCGAGCAATCGAGACAAAACAGCGCTCAATGTCAAGCTCACAAACTGATCTTGGCTAGGAATGCACCTGAAAAGCCAAAACGTCCGATCTCGCCGTGTACTTAGGGAACTACAGTCCAAACATGAGGACATATTTTTTTGGGAGAACAATCGTTGGTTTGCACTCGACCAAATGTGCACCAAAGCACTCGTCAAGAAACCGACAGGAATACAGTCACATGCTCAAAAAAGTCTCGGGAGAGGATAAAATGGCAGCAGCTGCATCAAAAAAATACTTATCCGACACTCATACACAAAAACTTGAGCTCTACTGAGAATCGAACCCGTGCCCTTGAACGAGTGCTGATGTCCGAACATGCACTACAAGATAATAACCGAACTTGTGACCCAGGGAGCGGGTTCGATTTCCACTCAAGGCTCAGTTTTGTGCATGCCTGATGTATACGATTCCAAACTTCTAGCAAGTCCCAGTTTTCACACTCCACAGCACTCCATGATGGACCGATATGGAGTCTTGTGGAACCAGTAATTTTAAGATTATACCTGGACCACCTGGACCATACCTGGACCTATACCTTCCAGATTATACCTGGACCACGGACCATATGGGTCCATTTCGACAATGTGGAGCCGCGGCTGTAACGCTAGGATTCCATGTGGGACTAGTTGGATTCCGCATGTGGAGTACAAGGGATGGCCTGGGTCCCTCATAGTCTGGCGTGCAAGGTTAGCGAGGGTTTATAATGCAAACCGACTCCCCAATCTTTGAGGATCGAACATGAGCGAGCCCAGCCACTTGTTCGCTCCCAACAAAAAATACTTTTGACTGCGGGCTAATAACAGAGCGATATAAACCAAAAATACCTCATCAGACTTTGTTGAACCGTGTTTAGTCGAATGAACGTGAGGGCAGCAGTCCAGGCAATCGCGACCATGAATGCGTTTGCTCGATAGCTTCGGCAGATCTTCAAGCCACATTCAAAACCACTAAGCACATTTCCTCCGGGCTCGCCTGTCGAATTACTCGGAACGCACATGCAGTCAGAAGTGCCCTGGCCAAGAAAAGAGTCGATAGCTAGTTTTGCAGAAGTGCAAAAAGAGATTACTTTTGTGCATCCAGCAAAACAAGGGGAGAAGTAAAAGTAGATCTTAATCTTCTTCTCGCCTTCTGGATCGGGTCCCCTGTAACACACACGTTTGAACTCATCGATGCTGCAGTTGCAGGGAGCATTGCACGGAGCGTATAAAGATGGTGTTTGGTTCAAAATTTCGTTGATTGGATACGGCTTTGTTCCACCGGCAAATTCGAAGTGCCCACAGCGCATGAACACTGCAACCAGGAAAATCAACGAGGCTAAAGCAGTAGCCAACGAGAAACGCAAATTGCCCGATGTGCCCAAATGAAAACGATATTGAAGACATGTGCCGAGGACTGAACCAATCACGGCCATGGCGACCAAAATTCCTAAAGATATACATTTTTCATGCTGCTTGCCTTCCAAGATCTGGCTGTCAGTGCCCAGTCTATTGATTCGTCTGTCGTGTCTTACTCTGTCCACAGCCAAGTACCATTAGGCGCACTCGAGGGCTAAGGAACGCATAAATTGACAATCATTTTTGCCTAGGCGGGACCTTCCCCTGTAAGTGCGCACACAGCTTGAGAGGCAGACACGTCAGCCCTCTAGGCCACAACCTGGGTTCTAGACCATAGGAGCATGTGGCCGTATGAAAAAGATCTTACCTGATTTCTGCATAGATTCCACTGTTGGTACTCCGAGAATGGTCCGAAAAAAGGTTGGCATGAATGCTGCGAAACTGGTCAGGACCATCAGATAGACGCATTGTTCGAGGACCAGGCCCATGAAGGTGATGTTGGTCAAGCAGGCCTGAGATAGAAACCCATTTTTGTTCTGGTTGTATGAGACCCAATATGGTATGGGAGCAGGAAACATAAGCTATCGTGACGATATCCATACCAAGTACCATGAGGCGCACTCAAGGGCGTACCCTGGTCCTTTTTTAAAATTTTTGTAGGTTGTGGCCAGTTCCCCACGGGACTTCCAACCCGTTTTGCCTGTAGCCGGCCAGCAGTCATGATATGATAAGCGAGCCCGTGAGGTGACCAGGACTCATGGCAGCGTCCCTGTGCGTGTTTCCACTAGGAGCACCTCAACGCGAGGGCATCCTGGACAGGACACCGACTTTCTCGGACTATGGCGGGCAGGCTTTGAACCCTGTCAGTGCTCGACAGCTGAGACTGTCTACTCGTTTGGCTTCCGTCTCTCCACTTGGAGCACCCCGGCGGTACTGGGTGAGTAAGCCACGGCCTGGCGTGCAAGGTCAGCGAGGGTTTATGGTTCGCAAACCGACCTCCATCACCGGGGATCGAAGCAGGGACGAGTCCAGCCACTCACTCTCAAGCAATACGGAGAGACGAATGCCGAACCGCCGCACCACCGCGGCCCGCAACCCGTTCCTTGAGTGCGCATACCTGTGTGGTAAGTTAATAGGTACATTCCAAGATCCCTCCTATTCGAGTGTGCATACTCGTGGTTTGGTGGGCTAGCCTGCTTATCAACCAGAGCCATTTCATTATGCTGCATGATTTAGTGCGCCCGCAGTTGAAAATTTCTTCAAGGAACGAGGAAACAGGGACCAAAAGCTGTTGAAGTGTCAAACTGGCCATACCTTGGCACTTTCGAGAACACTGCGGGACGCTTCGTCCGTTTCCTTCTTCGCCAATTCGACGGCTTGATGCACGTGAATTTGTTCAGCACTGGCCAACCGTTGAGGAAATCCAAATATCGGAATAGAGGCCACAATCGAGAATACGGCAGCCACTATTGGTCCGAGCCACCACACACCGACCCAATCTGTCGATTGCAGTTTGACATTCCTACACAGCTCATATCTTAGTGACCAAAAACTCAACTCGCAGTAGCTTACATTTCTGACGGAGTTATGCCCCAGTTGATGTCGACGTACATCTTGGCCAGCGCCTCATGGTTGAAGAAGAAGCCCGCAAAAGCGCCAACAATCAGCACCGAATTGATCAGGCCCGTGTACAAAGTCGATGTCCAAAGACTCGTACTTTCATCCACTAAGCACATCAACCCTTCATGACACGTATGCTGAGCATCGAAGGCGACTTACAGTAAGCTATCCCCATCGTGAAAAACGGCGCAGCACCGACGCCATTCAAGAAGACACCAAAGAAAAAGAGCGAAATAACCCATCTCTGGCTCTTGGCAGCAATGCAGTCTTTCTCATCAAATGACTGAGCGAATGATGAATTGAATTGACTCGCGTCCTTTGCTCTTGGAGGGCATTTGTTTTTGATATCAGTCAAGTTGTAATTGCTTATGTCGATCGGGTTGACGCAAAAGTGTGGCAATGCGAACATGATGGCCCCCGCGGCCATAACCAGACAGCTCAGGCCCAGCCACAAGGGCCGTCTTGCACCTAAGAATACAGTAAAAATGAATGAGCCGGGCACAGAAAACCGGGTCAAACCATGATTATTGAAGTACACGACAGGCGCGAAGGCGATGATCATTCCTACATCGTACATCATCCGGATAATGCCACTGTCAAACATGTTGACATGGAATCGTCGTTGCAGAGCTTGCATCGTCGACGGGATAACGCCATGGATGAAGAATCCCTGCGCGAAGGCTATCAATCCCAAAGCGACCAGCAGGAATCGTGGATGGTTGCAACATTGAACCCATTGAGGCCTGTAGCTAAAAATACACCCACGTTCTGCTCCTTGACCTTTGCGTTGACACCAAACAGCGATTTTTAATGCAAGTACTTCCCCTTACTACAAGACCATTACGATTAAGTCACTGTTACTGGTTCTGACAAGAGAAATGGAAATCAGGGAGAGGCGTTTGGCCAAAATCTTACTTGCCCCATCCATATCGATGTTCTTCCTCTCTTTCCAAAACAGCAATATCGAATTCGCCATCTTGTTTCTCTTCTGGGCTTTCATCTTCGGGTTTCAAACCGTCCCTGCTTTTCACTCGGACATTACAAACTTCCGGATCGCTCTTCGATTTCGACCTTGGTTTTGCCTTTGCTTTCGATCCTACGGTTTCTTTCGTCTTGTTTGGCAAAGGGCTGATATTGGCGCCGCCGGGGAACTTCACTGTCTTGGCCATTGTCGTTTTTATTGCGAAAACAAATTGTTGCTCGAATTACCGCGTCGGACACCCATCAAGGCCCGGCTAACAATGCGTCTCTCTAACGCCAGTCACCTGAACTAGGCACTTCACATTGCGTTGGGGATCAAGTCCCCGATTCTGTGTACAAGCAGACCGTTTTTCTCCATAAAAATTGTTTTTGGACTCTGCTCACTGAAATGGTCTTTGCCTGTGCGCGGCTGGCGGGACGGAAGTACAGTATACTGTATATGCCGCCTGTGGGTCCACTAGGAGCATCTCCATGTGAGGGTATCCTGGACTAGCTGACTTCCTTGGACAGGGGCGAGTGGCGCCGAGCCCTGCCGATGGTCGATAGCCAAACCTGTCCATACTTGTTCCGTCTCGCAACTATCGCCTTATAAAAAATTTTTTAATGGGTTGGGCCCCGCGCCGCGCTGTTCATTTAGGGTACTTCCAACCCGTTTTGCCTAGAGCCGGCCAGCAGTCATGAGTCATGAATTTCGCTGGCGTCAAGAAACAGGATACAGTAGCTGCGTCCCATGGGTCGGTGACGCCAATGTAACCGAGCCAGGCAGGCGCAGGAGGTGGGTGCGGCCGACAGAAGTCGATGGGACCAAAACTCTGACTAGAGCAAGGCTAGTCTTACCTGCTATTGAAACATATCCCCAGCCAGGGGAGATCGATTACTCTCCCACTCGCCATGGCCTACCAGGCACAGAGTTACAATATGATAAGCGGGGACGTGAGGCGACCAGCTCTCAGGGCAGGTCCCCTCTGTGCGTCTCCACCACCTCAACCTAACACGAGGGCATCCTGGACACCGACTTCCGCGAACGATACGGCGGGCTGACAGTGAACCCTGTCGGTGTTCGAGAGCTGATATTGTCTCCTTGTTTGGCTTCCGTCCCTTCACTCAGAGCACCTCTAGAGTACCGAGTGATTCACCCACGGCCTGGCGTGCAGGGTCAGCGAGGGTTTGTGGTTCGCAAACCGACCTCCGTCACCGGGAATCGAACCAAGCAATGCGGGTGCACAAATGCCAAACCGATGCAACATCACGACTGCTCCACTATCGCATTGGAGCCATCTGTACAGGTCGACCTTAGCCTGGGGGGGGGGGGGAAGGGGAGGAAGGGAGGTTCGCGAAAAATGGGCAGTTGCAGTCGGGGGAGGTGGAGGGGTAGGCGGCCGCGGGTCGACCGCTTAAAGTTTTCAAATATCGGTGACAGAAACACCTGTTTGTCTTTATCAGCAGTGTCCTGAAAAATTCTCGTATTGTCTTTTTTTGGTCGTTCATTCTCGATGAAATTTTTATTTATCAGGACCTTAATTCGCAACTGAAATGGCATCCGAACGGGAAAAGTTGTGTGGCAAGTTCGTAGAGGTGTTCACAAAATCAAAATTCGATGTTTGGAAGAAGGCACTATGTCAAGCTTAAGAGCGAAGAGGGTATGGCTGAGGTCATCGGCCATTTTTGTGGGGTCAGAGAAAAGTGGTGGGGGGGGGGGGGAGGGGGAAAAAATCGAGATTTTTTCTGGTCGGCCTTAATGAATGGCCCCATTGACAGTGCATCACTGCAGCCTTATCAGCAATGCAGGGAAGTTACACCACCGCACAAATTTACCGTTCTCAGAGCATCTTCCGCCGAACCTCGAGCTCATCGATCTTCTGCACAGCACAACAAAAAAAGAGTCGCAAATAATCACATTGAGAGCACTGCAGACGAAATTTCACACAGCCAAGTACAATCACCTAAAAATCTTGCTTACAGTATAGCTCCCACACCTAATGATTCTTACATTAGATACAGCAGGTGCAAAAAAAAAGTAAAAATTACACTTACATTTTACATACACCCATGATTAGTAGACTAAAAGTGCTAGCAAAAACTTTTATCCCCAGCCGCAATTCTTTTATCGGGGCTTCGATTTTCCACTCGTCTTGACCTGTTTCTTTTCAGTTTTTACCGAAACAAGCATCAATTTTTTCCTCGCTTCTTCGCGTTGATGTCCAACATTGGCCATGACCAGTCCGATAACGCCCAGCACGCTAACACCGAAAGCGGTCAGAGCAACTTCCCACAACAATTGACGATCATCACGCCAAGCACATTGAGTCCCATCCGAGGTTTTCTTCCACGCTATGCACGCCTTCACCATCAGGAGACCCATGAGCGCAGGAGCTGGTATGGCTCCTACAATACAACAAGGGAGGTACTGAAAGCAAGGAACAAATAATAATTTTATGCAACTCACCGATCAAACGAGAGACGAAAGCGCTCAATGTCAGGCCCACAATGCGATGCTTGCGGGGAATGGAGCTGTAAGAAAAATCAGATCAGATCGTGCCCAAGCTTTGGCAACTACAGCACTTACTGCATGAGACTTTGTTGAGTCGCTTCGATTCGGACAAAAATCAACAAAGCGACCCAAACGAAAGCAACAGTGAAAGCTTTCGTTTTTCTAGCACAGATTTTCGGAGGCTGGCAAAGTTGCTCGCCTGCACCAGCCACAGTCCCACCGCCTTCCCATTCTTCGCGATCCAAATTGAATGGATCTTTCGGCGCGCATTTGCAGTCGGTATGGTTCGCCTGCAAAGACAAAATTATTTCCCTACATTTATGCAAAATCTAATTGAAAAAAATTTGAACTCACTTGACAGCCCGCGAAACAAGAAGAGAAGAAAAAATATGTAAGACTGCGATTTTTTGTGCTGCGCTTATCTGGAACACGATAGCAGACCGGATTGAAATGTTCTTCGAGATCACTGCAGCCGCAGTCCTGATTGCAAGACGAGATCAATGATATCGTGGGGTTCCTTAAGTCAGGGTTGACCGGATATGGAGCTGATCCTCCAGCAAATTCGTTTACGCCGCAGCGAATAAAAATAGCGCCCATGAAGAAGAGGGTTGCCACGGCAGCCACCAAAGAAAAGCGTAAATTGTCAGACATATTCGGACGTATGTAATACTGTATCAGCGTACCAGTAATCGACCCGACCGTAGCGGCCACAACCAATATTCCTAATCAAGAGCGACATAAAAACAGTGTTTTTGGATTCCAAAATAACTTACCAGACATGACCAAACCGAGCCGCGTTCCAGCTCCAAGTACGATTCGTATGTAAACTGGCATAAAAGCAGCGAAGCTAGTGATGATCAAAAGATACACGCACTGCTCGAAGAGAAGTCCCAGAAACGTGATGTTGGTCAGGCAGGCCTAGAAAACAGATGCTGCTGAATACGGGATGAAGGACAGCAGGATGCACTTACCATCGCACTTTTACAGACTCCGTGGGCCACCTCGACTACGTCCTTGTCCTTGTACCTATCTTCCTTCTCGCTCGCATCAACAGCATCTTGCATGTGAGCTTTGTTGGCCCCAGGCAATTGACGCGGGAACCCAAACATGAGCACGGCGGGCAAAAGCGACAAAACGGCAGCTACGATCATACCAATCCACCAGGCACCAGGCGGAGGCCAGTCGCTTTCGTCCATTTCCCTACAAAGAAACTATGATCATAGGCTAAACTGGAAGCTGCAAGGATGAACGCACCAAGGTGGTTTCAAGCCTCGGTCCACGTCGATATAAGTCACTCGCAGCACAGCGTAATGGAAGAAGAAGGCGGCGGCTGCACCCAAAGGCATCGCTGCGCAGATCAGGCCATCGTACAAGACCGATGTGCGATGGCATACATTCTCGTCCACTGAAAACAAAGTACATTTGAATACATGACAACCAATCGAGCGCGAATTCAACAGCACTTACGGTAGGCTATACCCATGGTGAAAAAGGGGGCGGCGCCAACACCGCTCACAAAGACACCAAATGCCATGATACCCCATACGAAATCTCTTTCGGCGATGGCTTTGCGATAGAATTCGGCAGTGTGCCATGCATTCGCAGCTTGTTGGTCCGAAGTCGTTTCAAACTGCTGGCTACTACTCTCCAACACCCCGCTAGGAGAGTTTTCTGGGATTTTAGTAGTGGGCTTAGTCGTATGCGATTTCGGCGAATGTGCAAGCGGAACAGAGCTCGAAATCGGCTGTGTCGCACTACTCAGACCAGAAGTCGATGCTGTGAACCCGCCGCTACTTGTTTCGTTTCGAACGCAATCTAAAGTGGCAGCAGAATGAAGTGAGTACGGATCGGTGAGAAAATGCGGCGATGCAGAAATGCCTGCTCCGGCAGCCATGATCAAACAGCTTATGCCCAGCCAAAATGATCGTTTCACTCCTAAATAGAAGACCGAACTATTCGGATCGTCACCGGCTCACAAAATTATCGTACCTTGAGTGTTGTAGTACATGACCGGAATAAACGCGAGGAGCATGCCAATATCGTACATCATTCGCACAACACCGAAATCGGACATTTGCAAATCGTACCTCATTTGCAACGTTTGCAGCGAGACCGGAAGCATGCCGTGAATGAAGAATCCTTGAGCGAAAGCCAACGTGGACAGCGAGAATAACAAGAATCGTGGATGGCAGCACCATTGAAGCCAGCTCGGGGTGATCCTACAACGACACCAGCCGTGTCCGTGTCCTAACACTGCCCGTGAATACTCTGTAGGAACTCCACTTACTTCCACCATCCGTATCGAAAATCTTCTTCTCGTTCCAAAACGGCGATATCGAAATCGGGAGGACCAAGATCTTTATCCCTTTCCGACTCGCTGGGCTCCGCCTCGGACATTATCCTCGATTTGTGGTCGGGAGAACCAGACTTCCCTTTCGCCTTGCCCTGATCACCATGCTCGGCCATCGATGCACTGGTACCGATTTCGTCCGTCCCTTTCCCAGCCGCCGGTTTTCCGACGATACTTTTTCCGATCACGCTCTTTCCGATCACGCTCTTTCCGATCACGCTCTTGCCGACCATGCTTTTCCCAATGACGCTTTTGCCATTACCGATCACACTTTCACCGCTGGGAAATTGCACATAACCAGATTTGTGTTTCCCCGCCATCGTTTTTACTAAATTCCAACGAATACCGTTTTAGAAAAAAGAATTCACGTTCGACCGCGCTTGATGAAGATCCAAACGCAAATGACCTCATCAATGGCCCGGGTACGGAAACAAGCAGTTATTTACTTTACAATACGAGTTCTTATTGCGGAGTGGTGGGGTAGCGCTTTAGTAACTCTTCTCCCCCCCCCCCCCCCCCCATCCGATTGTGTAGATTCTGCATATTTCCACCCATCAAACATTGCAGACATGCTATGCATTATTGTGAGCTACAACTATCCTATACTCGGCTACCCTACAGTATACTCTATTCCATACAATATCAGGGCAAGGGGCACTTTGTACTACCACAATCACTGTGGACTGCAGTTCCACGAAACCAATTGTCCCATCGCATCGTCCAGTGCCATCGCAAGAAGTCAGGTTCTCTGATTGGCACCTCCTAGCACCAAATTCCAAATGCGCAGGCCGCCTTTCCAGCAAACTCAGGTTACGTCAGGCTGGTCACGTATCACGGACTTGAAGGGTTATCAGATGCACAGGAGGCAATTGAGACGCCACAAATCACCTCCGCACCATCAAGCAAGTACCATTATGGGGCGGCCGGGGTGGTGCAGGGATTCGGCATTGTCTACCTGTATTGTTTGTCCCTGTGCTCGTCCTGGGTTCGATCCTGAGTGATGGTGGTCGGTTTGCGAACTATAAACGCTCGCTGACCTTCTGGCGGTGGGTGATTCATTGGTATTGGCATAGTATAGTAGAGTTGGAGGAGACATTATCGGCTGTAGATCACCGACAGGGTTCACAGCCCACCCGTCATCGTCAGAGGAATTCGGTGTGCAGTCCAAGATGCCCTCGTGTGCAGGTGCTCCTAGTGGAGACTCACAGAGGGACGCTACCGTGAGAGCTGGTCACCTTACGGCCTCGCTTATCATATTGTAACCCTTGTGCCTGCTAGGCCATGGCGAATGGGAGAGCGACCTCCCCTGGCTGGACGATGTTTCAACAGCAGGTAAAGCCCACAGGCAAGACTAGCCTTGTGTAGTAGGTGTGTTTGGCCTGAGGAGAAGGTAGTGTATCTGGTTGCCTGGCCGCCTTATACACGTGTGACGTAATTATGCTAGGACTACACCACACTCAAACACGCTTACCCATCGAGCGGAAGTAATAGGGCTGGAATCGTGACCCGCCTAGAAGACGAGGGAAGCGAGCCATGACGAAATCAAAAGAAAACAATAGAGAACGTATGAGGCGACTTTACTGTCGAGAATCGAGAATAGGAACTGACTGGTCCAGGAAATCCTACGCCTTATATACCACTCCTACGACACGTGGCTATACCCACAAACTAGTTGTCAAACAATAGTGGTCAGCAGTAGAAACAATCAAAGGTCGATCGGAGAAATACATGTAAACTAGGGTTAGGCTTGTCGATAGATAAATATGCAAAACACATGTTAGAGGATTCGCGGAAACCAGTCCGCCTGATGCAGACTGGCAACCTTGATTAAGAACGTTGTCGCACACGGAGCAGTATGTGGTTGCCTTGACCGGCCGCCGCATACAGCGTATCAGTTTCCTTCGTTGGCCGCTCGATACGCTCTTTTAGGCGAGGCTGAAACCCGTCAGGTTCATGTCTCAGGCACCTACGACTAGGTGACCTGCTTGGAGGGTTTTTGAGTCCATCCGCCCCCCCCCCCCCCCAGCGGTATCTTCTCCAATGTAGGGCTATTCCGGGGCTACACTTGGCCAACCGGAGGTTTTACCGCCGACTTGGGGCGGCTACACTCCCTGCTGCGCCTCCCTTGGTGGCTTGGTCACATTGCCGTCACGGACCCTTGGGCCACAGCTACTGTATCCAGTTCGTGACTCCAGTGAAATCCTTGGCCTATTTCAGGGCGAACTAGTATATTCAAGCCAGTGGGCGGCCTTTGGCACAGAAACAATCCCGCACCCCACGACACCTCGTGTATCGCTTCTTCGTCAACCACACACGGGACGTTCAGGCTCACAACTCGGAGTGGGGCCGCACGGGTCGGTCCTGACAGAGTTTCTGATGGTCCTGAGCCCGAATGGCCTAGAGTGCGATTCAGACCAGGAACTCGACACGTCATCGCCCAATTCCTGCAATCCAAACCAGTCACTCGGCCTGACCCTGACCCTGTCTGGCTCTGACCTAGGAGGGACAGACCAGTTCCCTGAACCAGTGCACTGATAGGTGCAGATAAAGTATCCACGCCTTTTATTCTATGTGTCCAGCCTCTCCAACTATAGGCAAAACGGGTCGGAAGTCCTGTGGGGGGGAACTGATTAGGGACGGAGCCCAATCCAAAAAAGGCTCATTATTGTAGGTCAAATTACGCTTATTCGTATCAGATCGTTCCAGGTCCCTTGCATAAAAGAGAGGTGAAGACAAGTTTTAGGACGCTTCCGTTTGGACAAAATGCGGAATGACGTCAGTCACGGCGCGTAGTCATGTCATTCCTGAGCATATGACAAATTCCTGTTCCCTGGTGGAGTTGCCCGGACCAGCAGTAGGCCTTCCGCAAACTCAAACCTGTGGTCTGGTGGGTTTCACTTCTGCCTTTCATGTTGTCAGCGACTTGTGCATGATCGCCCCCGAGTGCACATACTGTACCCGGGTGCTAACATCGAGCTGTCCTCGCTCGCAAGGTACATATTTGTCCCAACGAGTCGGCTTGTCCAGCCTTATGCAATGGGCCCCATAAGGGCAACCTGGTTTTTTTACCTAAAGACTAATGATCCCTCTTGAACTTGACTCTTCAGGAGTATTTTTTAAAAAAAAGCCAGACATCTAACGAGACATTGGTCGACCCATAATCCATTCCCCATCGAGTCCTTCTATCCGTCACCCAGCAGTGTGACCAGCCCCTCACGTCATTATGTTGGATGCGCGGCAGTGACCACACGATTTCAAACAGCAACCTGGAAATATACAGACCATAATTGCCAAACATTTACATTTCCGCCGCAGTCAAGTACTGTGCATCACTATCGAGTAAATGAAACAGTAGCATAGCCACCTCCACGCAAAAATAACAAAATCACACGAGCCACTTTTTCCACAATTTCCAACATAATCATCAAAAAGACGATCATCATTGCAACGATCTTTAAGGCAAGTGCAAAAAAATATTTCATCGTCGATCTCAGAGCTGACCTTATTGAATACACTATTGCGCATTAGCCGCTCGCAATGTGGCCACAATTCTAAATTGTACTGGTCCAATGTCCGATTGTTGAAACCGTGCACAGTCATTGAATGTATGCAACCACGGACCATGTTGTAGCCAGCAAAATAGCCTGCAAATAAACCGCGCATTCCATATCCTCCGGCACAACACCGGAAACCCCACACAAAAGGAGCATGTGCAGCCCGGTCTCTGCTCTGGTGGCCAGAGCACAGACCGGGCCGCACCAGTTGGCATGAACGTATTCCGGTCGGTTGTGGACCCACATTTTGCCTCATTACTTCGTGATGCTCAGGTGTACTCTGGCCAACTCGCACTGAAATTACCAGACGACCCTCTTATCGTTCATGTCATACTTTTACTTTATCCATAGCCAAGAACCATAAGGTGCACTCGAGGGCTAAGGAACACATAATTGACAATCATTTTGTACCGAAGCGGGAGTCGAACCCTCCCCCTGTAAGTGCGCACCCATCGTGAGAGGCAGCAGAGAGGAGGCTGATTCCGGTAGCTGCAACCCTCGTGGTAGGCTTTCGCGGATAGAATGGTCAATGCCAAATAAAGACAGCCCCTCTGTGTCTCCTCTGCACCCCCGCTCATTAAACACATTATGAGCGTACTTAACGACTCTCTTTTGGACAATGACGAGGGCCCTAACGTGTTTGATTGTCAAGGCTGTCTACTCCTTCAGTCTTTCATCAGAAGTCACCAGCAGACAGGCTGTTCTTGTGTGGCGTCTGATCGTGGGAGTGACTGGTGGAAGAGGACAGCCCGTGGCTGCAACATCAGCCTAACTGGTACCATTTACTGACCCCATGCACAGAATCGATTGCACACAAGTCTTGACGCTGCTAAAATGGCCATCTCATGACCAGAAACCAGACAGGCTTGCTTAGACCATACCCACAGCCATCTAAGGATCTGTGGCCGCGATAGCCCATATGACTACGGGTTCATACTGGCTCTCATACTGAGCTCAACCTTACCGCTCACAATCCTCATTTCCATAATGGCCACACACACGCCCGAACACGTGGTCGTGCCCAACTTGTGTACGGAGCCGATTGGCTTGTTACACTCGTCAGTAAAGTTCTTGGGTCTGCGATAAGTTTGTTGGAGATATGTCCATGTTTCTTCTTCGCCCATGTTGGCCGAGAGACAACTGTAGCACGAGATTTGCTTGCCAAAACGGCGATACGGACTGTAGGTGATTCCTGGAAACAGGGACTGTAAAGAGCCTAGATGTACACATTAGACCCTCTCCATAAGCGGGCTGTTCTGCTGGGCTGGACAGCACTGATGGCAGCACCTGTCACAAATGTGGCCATCACAATGAACTGGTATACAGCGAAAGAATCAGTGCGCATTGAGGGTGGTGTCTGGGCTGGCACCAAGGACAACGTGTGATCGCCCGAAACGAAAAGATTTGCCTCCTTCTTCCCAGAAAAAATTCTGCCTAGTCCCGCCTGGCAAAACGTAAATCCCCCATTGAAATCCAGTATACCCTCATTATATCAGATGGTATGTGAAATATAATTGCCTGTGCAAACCACTCATTTTTATCTATTTTTATTTTATTTTTGCTCTTTTGTTCGGGCGTGTAACCCTTTTATTCTCCCTCGCTCATACCCCACGTCGGACCCACTGAAAGCGGAGATTCATTGTACGCACTATGAATACCATTTTTATCTCTGGTTCGTTCATGATCATCGACCGCTCTTGGTCCAATGTCAAAAGAGGTGTTCTCAAAGAATGAGCACTAGCTGCTGCCTTCATTCTAACCTATTCAAAGGACATGTTCGTTAGTCCACTTTAAGGGTCAAGTTTGGACAGAAGGTGCTAACAAGGCGCTGCAATCGGTGTACCTACAGGTATGCAGTCATGCCGCTGCACCTACTGGCATTGATTGAATCGAGGCAGGGTTGGACAGTCCCTGGCTGCCTCGCAGATCCACACTCAGGACCCCAGGGATGGAGATAAGTTTCAAATGGCTCCAGGCATGTACGAAGGAGACATAGTGCATTGTATCATCACACGACAGCATCCCAAGGCAGTGGGAAAGCAACCATTCAGTGTAGTGAGTACATGCAGACACTGCAGTCTCTTTTTCTCCGTGCTCCACCCGCAGCAAGATTGGTGGTGGTTTCAGACTCCTCGAGGGTGACAGGTTAGACCGCCATGCAAGGTACGTCCATGGAACAATGCTGTATGGGGGCCAATGTAGTATTCATCACTGTCTCGCACCCCTGGGGACCCTGTGTAAGCAGAGGCAGAGGAGGGATTGTGGCTGACACCAAAATTGGAGCAAGACAAGTCTTGCGACTATACCTGCGGTTGAAACATCAACCCGAAGGGTTAACGTTTCTCAACCAGATCGATTACTTTCGCCCACGAGGGGCACACCGGAATGTTGGAAGCCATCGGTGACGACACATCCACCAAACTCACGACCAGAGCTGCAGTCAGATACTTCACAGTGCTCAAAGATAAAAGACGTGCCATGGCGCACACTTCAATGCCTCGCTCCCTGGAGGGCCTAATGGCATACTGCGGGCCACAGCACGGGCTCATGCGCAGGTCTGCGCACTCGAGGACGAAGACCCTCATCTGCGCACTCCTGATCAGCGTGAGACCCTCACTGGGGCATGAGCTGGGTAGGATGCCTTTACGCACCCACGTTCATCCCAACCCACTGGGAGCCCCGTAAAACTCTCCTCATACGCATTTCCAATCAACTCCCACAAAACTACGGCTTTCTTGCACTCAAAAAATTGCAGTAGTCTACATCCACTTCCCCTCAGACAACTAGCTGAGCAGCTGCATCGCATTAGAAAAAGCGTAATTGTACGCCATAAAAATACACAGGCACCATGATACGCCACATTTCGAATGGAAGGGACATTTCTAAACTCAGGAGTTAATGAATCAAAGCGCACGTCAATCAGGTAAAACGACCTCGCGCATGAGGGATCATATGATGCTGATGCTGGTCAGATGACCACAATCAGCATCACATGCACTTCTCGAGCCACCAAAAATCAAACTTACTGGCACAATCGACCAAACCACCCTGAATAATAGCCACCATGGTCAAATGCACTTGTAAGACAAATCGTTTTATCGACTGGCCTCCCCTCTCCATAACACGACACTTGGACTAGTCTCTTCGAGCCGTCCTCAAATGTCAAAATGCATGATTCGAGATTGAATCACTAGAGCAGGTGTCGACGAGGCATCGACCAGCCCAGAGAAACCTCGCTAGGCCGTACAGGGGCTGAGAGAAGAGCTCGTCTCACAAGAATCGACTCATTTAATCAAGCCGCCAAAGACTCGAACAACGTTCTGCTTTCGGACTCGAGGAACCCTAGATGGGCTTATTTTATTAGAAATGTCACCTCGGACAGCCAACATGCAATTGACTAAAATGAATTGACGTCTTAGAATAAAAGATTAGCTGCCATTTTGATACGGCATACCTGCTGGACAAGTGTCCACTAACGAACAGTCGAAAACACAAACACACTCCATCTCCCCTAATTAGTACCATTTCGTAATTTTAGCAAAAAAATTAAGCATCATTTTTCTTCAGAATAGCCTTTATTTTCGATGAAGCCTTATAAAATGCAAGAAAGCTCTTTCACCCCCCCCCCCCCCGGAGAAGAGAGGAATTGAAGCACTGCCTCATTTTAGCTTACTGAGGCCACTCGTCTCTATTTGAGCACAGATGTCAGAACTTATCCCATATCTGAAACCATATTTCACCCACCTCAAGCAAACGTGAGCTACTTTTGACCTCATGATGAAACCCGACTGACCAAATATGGCATAGGCTTTCACAGCGCGATGTGCGGCAGAAAAATCACATACCTGGCTTGGGTGCGTAAAATATAGTTTCCGATACAGATTTTATAGGCTTCGGATTCTTCACTGGCTGTTACTGAGTGTAGTGCGAAAGAATGGCTCGCAAGACTGTTCATTCCTGGACAAAGCAGACCGCCGTGAGACAGTTGTTTGCAAACGTCTACCCTAGTTTGAAATTCGCGCGGAATAGTGCGCACACACGATCTCCTCGGAATGGTCCCCGCCTAAAGCGACGGCAGACGGGTTTGGAGTATAGTTAGCCAGCTTCTGCATCTCTCCCACATCCTGTCCTGGCTGTGTAAAACATAGTTTCCATTACTTGCTGGTCACGGATCTCAAGTCACTGCCCCAAATACTCGACTACTCAAACCACCAAAATGTAATTTACTCGACATTTTACGCGTCTGGGCGCATACGCACACCGGGCATGCCAATAATTCGGTTCAATCTCGATCACAAGCCACTCGATTACATCCAATCAGGTCCAATAGACCAGCAAGCAGCCAAGCGACCCGCCGGCGTAAACATACCAACCATTAAAAAAAACACCGAAAAAAAAGGACCAATACTACCAAAATTTTAGTGTCCATTTCTCAACAATGGAACCGATAAAACACAACATCATAACCTTGGCTAGCCTACAATAGGCGCGTAGTAATCAAGCCTTCCTTCCACTATGTGCATGCGCATTACATGGTAACAGTGTTTACACTTGTTTACACAACTTTTCAACATCAAAAAAACGGAAATGGAAAAAAAAGAAAAGCCATGTATGCATAAGCGGAGTCCGTTATATGAAAAGGTTAAAAAATATAATCCACATCTATGTATATTGGGGATAGTACACTTCAACTCAAACCATTGTCGCATGAGCACGGGACGGACCCTGCCCGTCGTTAACACAAAACACGCCATTCCTCAAATGCACACTACACAAAATGCCCCAGCCCAAAACAATTCAACATTGTCAAAAAACGAGACAAAAATATTTCCAATTTCATCAAAACCAAAAACAAGGGCACAACGCTAGGCGGACTGTCGCTAGCTAAAACCCCACCCCAAACTAAACCACTACAATATGCACTGCCACCCTATCTCATCCTTTCCTCATCAAAAATCTACTCACTAAATCCTTAGTGCAAAAAATTCATAAAAAAATAGAGGCCTTTTGCAACAAAAAAACCTTGGCCATGCCACAAAACTCGCTTATTTGTCTCAAAAAATCATTCTTTCCGTTCATTTTTTCGAACACAAGTCAAGAAATTATCCATAAAATTTTTAAAAAAAACCTTGCCAATACGCGTCAAACAATTTGGCGATAACTAACGAAGATCAGCTGCACGATGCCAACATCAGTCACGAAGATTGTATACCGCTAAGCGCACTGACAAGAAAAAACTGGAATAGAAAATAATTTTCTGTCTTTTCTACGAAACTTGGCTTAGGTCTCAATTGATTGAAAACATCCCCAAATAATCAAGTTTAATTGCAAAATCAAGAAAAGTTTAGAACCATAGCCCAAAAAAGCCTGATAAGGCCACAGCACACTACTGTGGATAAGGTGGTGCGCTACTGATATCCATACGATTCATCTACTAAAGCCATCTTACATGCACAAATTGGAAATACCACCGTTTAGGGCTACACCGGCACGCCTTTCATGGACGCCTTCGTTGGCATGGACCTTCTCCACCAGGACAGCACGCATCACATTCGACGGACCATTCCCAAAACCAGGGCGCTTCCAAAAAAGGGCAACGCACCACACCATAAAAACAAGAAATACGAAGACGTACGCCAATTTTTTATAGCCGAAAGACGCTTACGGCTCTTGCTTACATAAAAAACCAAAACCGGGCATTAATATCCGTCCAGAAAAAAGCAAAGCATTCCTTTTTTTTTTCAAGAGACCTCAACTTGGAGAAAGCGAAAAACCAAACGTACGCATCGTATCCGTCTTAACGGTATTGTAAGTAGCAGCTGCACGACCAGCCTTCATAGTCAGTAGGCGGCTTCCCGTGGATCACGTTTAATTTGCAGCATGTTGCTAAAGTGCTCGGCGGCTGCGGCTTGGCCAGCGTAGTTGCGAATATCGTCCAAACGGATCAGTTGATTGTATGGAGTGCTAAAAGAGGGCAGGTTCTTAATTTTTGTGGATTGGGCCTTATGCGACTTCCACCAGTTCGCCTGTAGCCAGCCAGCAGTCATGACATGATGAGCGACATACGCCAGTGTGGACAGGCCCTCTCCCCCTGTGTGTCTCCACACGAGGACCTCCCAGGATGATACTGGGCGAGGGGAGGGTCCTTCCCGACCGGGGTTCGATAACTAGTAGTCTCCAGATTCCCCACTCGTTTGGAGTAAGGGTAAGTCGCCCAGAGGGGTCAGCGACGGACTCACTACATTACCGTCGAAGACTGATTCCCACTCTGAGAATGGGTTCCCCCGTGCTCAGCTGGAACAGAACTGCGGCTTCCCAGTTGGTTAAGGCAACCACGCCACCGCGGCTCCTCAATAATCATCCGATCCCACTCAGCTCCGCCCTCTTCTTACCCCGGATGAGCCAAGCCGCTGGTGTGCGTTGCGGCAGCTTTGAAATTGTCATAGGCAAAATAGGGATTACGGGACGAGCCAGTCGTCAATGAACGAGCGGTCAACGGTGCCAAACCGGCTAATCTCGTAAACGCAGACGGATCGTTGCTAGCGGCCGCCGCAGCTGCAGCCACGTTCGCCATATTCGCCATACTGCTAGCTATACCCGTTGGCGTGTAAGCGCATGTTTGCGGCTGCATTATATGATTGTGGGCCGGAAACGAGTCTGCAAACCAAACCCACGTGTACTACATGACCACCCCTCCATACCCCACCCCAACTCACTGAATGAGATCGCACCGGCGGCTGTCGAATCGGCGTGGCACGAGTCGACAATGCCGTGAACAGCGCACATACTCTGATTTTCAGGCCGCGAAGTTGTCCACAAATGATCAATCTCAGACGACGAAGACGCTGCGCCAGTCGATCCGTTGCTACTCACGCCCGATACCACCGCCGCCGCCGCCACTGCCGCCGCCGCCGCCACCATACTCGCCGATTTGACTGGTTTCCTATCCGAGTGTTTGGTCATGTGCTTCGCCAAGTAGGTGGCTTGCGTGTACGACTTGCCGCAGTAAGGGCAAATGTGAACTTTCAAATGCTTCGACTCCTTATGCTTGGGTATATGTTCCAGCAGCGACGGCTCGTCCGTGAAACACTTGTAGCAACTGAAACCAACAACCACTCGTCACCACATCCCCACCTCCCCACCTCCTTCCAAACACTACACTCACCTATTGCATTTATAAGGCTTGTCCGCTTGATGGCACCGCGAATGGCTCTGCAAATTCGATAATTGACTAAACGCCTTCTCGCAGCCCGGATGCCTGCACTTGTAAGGCTTTTCACCTGAAATTCAAAAAACACGTTTTCCCCAACCCAACTCGCCCCCACCATTCCTACACTTACCCGTATGCGTCCGTAAATGCTGCTGCAGATGCGAAAGTTGAGTAAACTAGAACGAAAAACCATACTGACATTTTCTAATCAGCAACTCCACCCAATCACACTTACCTTCCGCCCGCAATATTGGCAAGGGCCGAATGGCTTAATATTCAAATGTATTCGCATGTGCTGCGACAAATAACTCGAGTTGGCAAAAGATTTGACACAATGCGAACATTTATACGGCTTCGCTTCACGCATGTGAACTTGGGTGTGAATTTGCAATTCCGCCTTCGAGTCGAACATCTACAAACCAACATTCCTATTACTAATCCTGCCAAAACCCACCGGGTGCACTCCCCCCCACCCTACCAGCACCCCATCCAAATCACAAAACAACTGACGTCATCGCTTCAAAACCAAAACAAACCTGCCAGCGCAAAAAATACACAAAAACAACCAGCAAAAATTGTTCCCTTCAATTCTTAGACTGTTTTTCAAAGAAACGCGAACTTGGCAACGCGGTTTTTGGAAACTAGGTTACTGGCACACACAACATACACTCTTCGTTCACCATTACGTACCAGTGCCAATCGTGGAGCCGAGCAAGCGTATCGCTGTCATTCGTGATTTGTAACTCCTCTACTTGACTAGCTTTCATTTCAGAACACCCCTTTATTACTCCTTATCGCAATTAACCCCAAAATACCCGACTCGCACTCGAATGAAAACCAGCAGTCTATTTAGACCATCCCACGAATATTAGATACAAAATTCGAAACCAATTCAAAAAAATTGCATTATAATAATTGTTTTGACATCCCCTTTTTTCACGACCCCTCCATAACAAGCAACCATAGAAATCGCTACGACAAGTGCCTATTTTCCATCCCCCCCCCAAATGGCAGCTGTTTTTCGTATCTATGATCGTTTTTTATAACCCCTGTCAACAGCGGCTCATAAAATCATAAAACCACGTCAAAACACCCAACTGTCAAATTCTAACTTATTCAATTACCCCTGACACGAAAAACAGCTCTGTCCAAAGGCCAGTCTATTAGCACAAACTAAGACACTAGCTCACCAGGGCTCGGGTCTACTGTACCGTCAGCTATCATTCGTCAGGCCAGGACTTTCTTAGTTTTTCTCAAATTCTTAACCCACAAAAAAAACCGCAAGCATGCAAAACCGACGACAAGACTCAAACTGATCCTCCCACCCAAGCAATAAGCATTCTGTTATTGCATTTTTTTTCCCTCAGCCTTCCACAAACTTCACATTAGTTTTCACGCCCCATCTATAAGTCCGTTCGCAAAAAAGGCCCTCCTGATCGAACCACAAAGAAAAACCAGTTCATTCCACAAAAAGTATCAATATGGAAGAAAATGGAAAAGTATTTTACCTCCATCAAAACATTCACAAAAGACTCTGGCCGCACTAGTTCTCACAATCGGCGCGCTAAATGTGCTATTTTCAGAATAACCCCTTCACCAATAACAACAACCAAAAATCTACGTCCAAGTGGACATTTTACACAGTAAGACCCTTCCAGTTCACAGCACGCCCCACCCAACTAGACTTACCGCTGGACATAATTTGCACGGATATCGTCGCAAATTTCCACCAACACTCGGCGGTGCTCCAGCAGCCGCCGTTCTCAAATGATTGTTAAAGGCGGCCAATGAGCCGAATCCGGCGGCGGGATTGTAGTGGCTCAACGCCATTGCTTGCTGGGCCATGGCCGCTTGTAATTGATGATGATTCGCGGCCGCTGCCGCTGCGCCTCCTTGCAAGGCGGGTGGCGTAGCGTGATCGCCAGTGCCTCCACTGCCCGTACTACTGGACGAACTATGACTTCGCCCCATCGCCCCGCCACCGTTATGATCCGAATGGTGGCTGGTGTGGTGATGCAGACCGTAACCAGTCGTCAACGAATTACCATTCGTCTGTTGCACGCCCGCGCCGCCCAATGCACCGTTCAATATACTGTTCACCGACGCCACAGTCGCACTGTTTACGTCCTCGCCACCGTAACCGTCTGCAAACAACAAAATCAACAATCAGCACCAACGGTCACTCGCTGGGCGGGGCTAGCTCCCATTGGTCACCCCACCGTCCACTCCGCCCGCACCTAGTCGCCAAAAAATAACAGCGTATCCGCCGAGGGGCCATCTATATTCACTAGACTATACGCTCCCCACGTTTCCCTATGTGGACCGGCAAAGGTGGCCTTTTGAAAAACGAATTCGTGTCAACAATTCGTCGCATACTCGACATGAAATTTGAAAAAAAGGACAAGTCCCCTCCGAGCACTGACATTCCTATCGTGCATCAAAAAATGCGAGACACTGCATGCAAGCCCCTCGACCCCGTCCAAGCCCGCGCCAGCTCTGGCACCACGCCCGCACCTAAGCGCGTGCAGAGCAGACACCCATCCCCTGCCGAGTCCAGCCGGAAGAAGGAAGCGTTGCCAAACGACCTTCGAAAAACTAACGCGCCACAAATTATCAACCAATTCGAAAAAATGCAACCAAAGGTCAATGGTGAGAATAGGAACATTCAGACACAATAGACTCGGCTTACCCAAACGACGACCACTGTCCACACTCATCGATGGACAACGACACTGGATATCGCACTCATTATCACACCAACCAACAACCAATCCACAAAAAACTACGTCGACTGCACCAACGTTTCCGCGTCCACTAACTACTAGGCCGACGACGAGACCATGTTTTTTGGGACTCGGCCTACATATTCGTCCCACGTCGAAACGAAAGCGAATCAGCACGTCATAAAACGAGTCCCAGTCTCGTCGAGTAACCAAAATTTCCCCCCGTCTCCACAAAACCAAGTTCATTCCGCTCAATACGACTACTATTTTTTACACTCTCCCATCCTATACACCGTCTCCTCGACAACCAAACCGGAACTGTCACTAAAAACTCCCTCCTACAAATAAAATAACACTTCCGAACGCCGTCCGCTAGCCGACCACAAAACAAGCAACTGCCAACCAAGACGATCATTTCCTATCCAAACTCATGAAAAAAACTGCCTATATTTCACCAAAAAACCTCGCCACCCTCGATCGACACGGTCGTTTTTCGTCTGCTACTAGTTGCCTGCTCACTTTTCCCAGCCACCTGAATTCGCTTTTTTTTCCTCAAAGCCTACAACTTTTAGGCTCTATGCATTTTGCGCGAGCGTGTCAACGGTGCCATGGCCCGTAAAACGTTTTACAGCCTCGACGATTTTTAAAATCGAGAAAAAAAAGTGCTCGCCGCGGCTAAAGTTTACGTCACGCGTGCGCCCTTCAATTTTCCAAAGTGTATGTTGCGCGCTCAGTTTCGTGTTTATTGGTACCCCCCTCGGCAGGGATTCGCTTCTCCTTCTTTACACGCATGCCTATTCAGCTTTTTCTCCGAGCTCGATGAGGGCGACGGCCAAAAATCCAAGCTCGAACCAACTCAAAACGACTGCTGCCCGACTGTCACGCGCCGCCCCACCTGGACGAGATATTTTTGAAAAGTTTCGTTTTACGAAAAAGAAAAACACCCAACTCGACGACCGACGGCCCGACTGAAAAGCTAGTCCCCTCCTCCTCATTCGCAAGAACACCTTTCAACTTTGTATTCGTCTTCTTTTTCTTCTTCTTCATTGCGTAACACGCCAGTCGTAAAAATTTTCCAATCTTTTCCATATACTTTGAACGAAACGCAAACAACTGCCCCCTCTCCCTCTAAAACTCTTCATCTAGTTTCACCTTTCTTTCAACCACAAAATCTAAACCACCTCCACAACACTATTCCCCTCGCCAACTCCATCCTCTATTTTCTTTCGAAAAACCCTACTGTAGATCGCCAAGAAGAAGCGAAAAAAAGCGTTGGCAGGGCAGATTTCGGAACAACTAAAATTATATTCCACCATCAACAACGCCCGTCCCTTATCCAAGCTTATTTACCTTGGCTATTCGTCGAAATAAGCCGTTTACGTTCCTTACTCGTCCTTTTTTTCTCATCTTCACTCTCCTCATCCTCTTCTACCACCAAATTATCATCGTCGCTCCACTCCTCCTCATCGCCTTCGATTTCTACACTTCGATCGTACATTCTTCTCTTTTTCATATCCTATATTCTCCTAATACTGCAAATTATTCGAGCTTGAACTTTGCTCGAATGCTTCAACTATTTTTTTCTTCTCCAAACTAGTCCCACTCGCCAAACCTTGTCGCCAGTGCCTAATAATGAATATGGCCAGGACGCAAGCAACTGTCGACGACGCCACGCTTATCGCTTTTGTCGAAAACCAGCCCAAAAGTCAACAAAAAGCTAGCCGAGTAATCGAAAAAAAAGAGTGTCGGCGACAAGCCAAAAAAATTCCAATTAAATCACGCCTCATCGATTGACAATTCACATCCAATAAATCGATTCCACTCCGTGATCACTCGATCGACCTTGTCCAAAGCAATCGATCAATTCCCCCAAAATTCGACCCGTCACCTTTTTCTAAACTTCAACTGGCTTAATAAATTTTCATCGTACTGTACGCCCGCCTCGTCGCCCGATCAAATAGACAACTAATCGCCGAGCACCAAGCCAGACCCCGCTCCCCCTCCAGTTTCCTATACGATACAAACTCGCCTAAGAACTTGCGTCAACAAGTCAAAATCGAGCCACTTTTAAAAACACAACACAAGGCAATTTTGGTCGTCGAATGGCCTCGCTTCCATTACAAACCATCGCGTAAAAACGAGAAAAAAGAACATCACCAAATGAACAAGTCGAAAGACGGATGAGAACGAATTTCAAACTCGATTTTGGTCCCACCTTCCCCCCCCCCCTCCCCAAACTACACCTACAATACCTTCCAACTGGCGCGCGCGACTTCGTTTCGTCCTCATCAAAGAAAATTTTTTTCAAAACCTCTACGCCAATTTTCCTTTTCTTCGTCGACTATGTCACCAGATAAACAACTATTCCAAATACGACTACGCTCAAAAACGAAAAGTAGACGGACTCTCGTCCACAATACTCAACCCACGCTCAACCAAATAAGTACTGTACTACAATCGCTTTTTCCCATTCTCGACTAGTTTTTCCTTCCACTTCTTCGCCACCAAATTCTCATCGAAAACAAGTTATTCTCACATTCGTTAAACATTACCGCAACATCCCCTCCAAATCATCGAGTGCCAGCCTTCTAAGATGGTCGTCTCGAAAATAGCGGTTACAGTATCCTCCTGACTAGATTACTCATCCAGACACAATAACGGCCTTCCACCAGTCTTATCTATTTTTTACCTCCTTTTTCCAAACTTCCCTCCCGTCTCTTGTCGCCCAATCCATCCATCATATTATGCCAAAAATTCGCTCACCATCCCCTCAAAATCTACTCTCCTACACTGCTAAATCTGTCCTATACACGATTTTTTTGCAAAACCTTCTTTCTCCTGCCACTACTCGTGTCCTTGGACATGGCGACACCATCTGGCCATCGACACGACCCCGCAAAAACTATCTGCCCCGCCATCCGTTCCATCAAGTCGAGACGACAAAACGAACCAGTTCGTCAAAACAATAAGTTACAAAAGACCCAAAGTTTTGAATTTCGACCAAGAAAAAACCATTTTTCATTCGTCAATGACCGACAGTCTAGGAAAGAACAGTCGTACACGACCACGTCCTTTCCGTTCGAGACATGGCCAGACTTGAATACACAATCTTCGCCTACTATTTTTTCCTACACTAATTACGTTCTACACGACGAAACGAATATTCAGGCCTGCCACGTCGACTAGAAACCACAATTTCTCAGACATAAACATAAAAACCAGCCGCCTATTCTTATTCCCTTATTCGGGTCAAAAACGTAAATTTCCACAAAAACACTTTGGACTATTTTTGTACCATTTTCACTCGTGCTCACCGTCTGTACACATTTTAAGGAGCCAGGTGGCAAAAACCGGACGCCAACACAGTTTATCTCATGATTAGTCCGTCCTTGTAATTACTACCGACAACCCGTACCATCATCTTCAAGTACACATCTGAAACTATATTTTACACACTCTGTGCACGAATGTGGTCTTTTTTCTATTGGCTGCTGCCAGCATCAGTCCATCTTGCCATGTACCACATCTCCTCCCCCCTCCCCTAGGACGGATCGTGTAAAGGTGTAGACGACTCGAGTGATCATGTTGCACCTCCGGTCATAAGCCTTATCCTCAGTCACATATGAGAAAGTCAGTCTCGAGATGTACCCAATGCACGTACTGGGTAAATTATGGTTCCATGCAACGCGTGATTCAGACAGTGGATCTACCTGCTTCTGGCCTATCATCAACCCTGTCAAACACTTTCCCACGCGATCATGCTGCACTTCCAGTCACCCATTTAATTTTGGCTATATTTCAGACCAGAAACGCCACAAGCTTGCATGAAACGTGTAAAATAGAGTTTCAGATTCCAAGAAACCCCCTGCGCAAATCATTCCTCATGCTTTATGTGTAGCATGTAGCGACTCCCCTGCAGCTGCCTTATGTCGATCCGTGATCATGCCACGAGAGCACAACCTTGCAGGTGTAAAATGTGGTTTCAGATACGTTCTCCCCATGCGCATGAATCAGTCCTGATCCCTGCCATCTGCATCCCACGCGAACGATGGAAATGATTAGATTAGTAGCAAGATCGACTTACCCCTGGCTCTCAATCCGTTTATATCGACAGCGTTCATATTGATAGATGCAGGCGACGAGGCCTGACTGAAGAAGGCCGCCGATCGTTCTTCGTGCACTGTCGCAGCCGTTTCGTCTTCTTTTGTCTGATTAACTTGATTCTGTTGCAGTTGCTGCTGCTGGTAATACTGATAATAATGCAACGCCGGTACGTACGTAGTCGTTGAGTTCGGGTTAGCAACCGCTAACAAATTAGCGGCCGCCGATGATCGATTATGTCCAATTTGCACACTCGTCTCCTCGCCACAAACGCTCGGCCGATCAACACCGCCACCCGACGTCGGATAAGAGTAATAGGCCTCTGGTCCGATCCGATCACTCACACCAATGTTCCCACTCGAGATAGCGCCGACAACCTGAAACACAAACGGCAATCTGTACAGATACTGGCTCGCATCCGCCGAACCCAAGTCCCGACAACCCCTTTCACCCTTCCTTCCCGTCCCGACCATTCCGACCGCACTCGAATGTTGCATCTTGGAGAAGCAGCTACACAACCTCCGACTATGATTATCATACGAGCCAGATCATCACCCTGCACATCCAACCCCCCGAGTCACCCCGACTCAATCTAATAACAGCACAGCCCCCACCGACCCGACCAGAAAAAGGACAACGCTTGCACTGTTTCCCAACCGAACCATCCAAACTGAGCAACGCACCGCATCAGATCTGATCCAAATCCAAAACCGAGCCAACAAAAACCTTTTCCCGATCGCCACTCGCAACGTCGCCAGACTCAACAATCCAACCTCGCCCCGCAAAGAAACACCGTTCTTTGCTATGTCTCAGGTAAAAAAGAAACGTACACGTTTTTTGCCTCAACTCGTCCTCGTACCAATCACGGAACGATTAAAAATCATTATTCCGAAGAAACACGACAACTTATGTTCATCCGTCGTCGCGACGCGTCTCCACTCAAACTCGCCCGTCGCGTCGCCCCCGAGTCCCTCCGGCTGTAAAAAAATGTCTGCCCATAAAAACACCTCGCCTAGGCTGCTATCGAGCCGACGGAGAGTCGCGACTATCGGCGACGATGAAAAAACCAATGACGCCACTCCTCCCTTCGTGCCACACTAATGAGAAGCCGAGCAAAGTCTGACACTAAGCAACAACGTCTCGCTCTCCCGTCACAACATCGCGCTAGGATCGTGGGCGATCCTTCGTCTCATACCTGCCTCGACATATTCTCCAATATCATTTTTTTTCTTCAATTATGTCCAAAAATGAAGACAAAAATTATCTTCAATCGCAAAAAGTCTAGTAAAAAATTCCACTTTTTTCAAACTTCCCCGTCAAAGAATTTCTTTCCGAAACTAATCGAACCACCTTCTCGGGCTCAGCCCCTAAACTGCAATATAGTCGGTCGGCTGGTTGGTTCGTATCGACACATCGGAGGGGGCACGAGCTCTTCGTAAGCTAGCCAGGCCCGTTTTTACAATCAGCACGCGCATCTGGTCCACTTATTCGAACCCGTTCGCCTTAAATGCCCGAGCACACCACGTCGTCCAAAAGAGATGACACCAAATATGATGGCGCCGAGTTTTTGTTACGTCGCCCTCGCAAGCCACTTGATTAGCGACCACCTGCCAACTCGCCATCGACCATTTTTACAAATAAAAACTTGCCAACACAAAAGCATCAATCCTATATACAGTCCCGCACGGAAATTGATCTCGGCTGGTCGGCGCCAATCCACCCATGCCATGGCCCCCATTACGACCACTCGCACACAATCTCCGCCCCAAAAACAAATTTAGAAATCAAATTTCATTCCCTCATTCCCTAATCAGCCCACTTTTTCCCACCTATATTGCCTTTTCTTATCAAAAATGCAATTGCCTTTTTTTCAAAAATCTCAAAAGCTTTTCCTAAACATCTTCTCCCCCCCCCCCCCATCGGCTAGTCTAAACACTCACCTCTAAGGGCGTCCAACGTTTCAAAACTCGCTTTTATCACGTACGAAATTGATCGAATCGTATTTTTTGAATCCGAATAAAAAATGCATAGAATCTAAAAAATAAAAACCTTCAACCACTCGCGTCAGTGAACAAACTAAAATAAAACTCGCGCCAAAAACTCAACTCAACAGACTCGTTTTTTTTTCAAAAAACTCGCTCCTGCCGAATAAAAATTTCGTCAACTAACTAATAAATCGTCTCGTCTTTTAAAAATGGTTTTCCATACCGGATTTTTTTATTCCCTTCACAAAAGTCGAAAGTTGTTTTCTTTTCATGCTGTCATTTATTTTTTAAGACCCCTCCTCCGATTTCCGAACCACCCGCCTAACCTTGAATCAAATGCTCAACTTTCGACGCAGATACTTTTTCAAAACGCACCCATCCACCAGACGAATACGAAAAAATACCTAAACTATAGTTTTACTAGTGCCTACCATCGGAGCCGGTTTGCACCAACCCCCCACCAAACTCAAAACCAGACCATAAAACTAGGAAAACTCGAACAGACATCGAAAAACTACCTGTCTCATATCGATTCGTTGACCAAAAAAGGACATTTCGGTCACTCCCTCCACTTTTATAAACTATCTACGCCGCCCCACTAAAAATCTCTCCCTTCGCTCTTTTGCTCACCAAAAAAACCAAAACATAAAAGAACCATTGGTCTGCTAAATGGTCCTCGTTGCACGCCAGATGGCTTACACTTGATTTCTTAACCACAAAAAACTCCCATCCTATTCCTTTTCTATCTCTCCAAAGACTACTTTTCAAAAAAAACCCCTATCTCGTCCCTGACCTATTTCTAACGGCTTCAAACCAAAATTTGTACCAAAAACCAACACCACACCCTCCCTTTGTCCAATTCCCAAACTGGCCCCCGAGGTCTGCCATATGCTTCGAAAAAAACATCTTTCGACACAGCCTATCCAAATATGCATTCAAGTACTGTAGCCCCCTTGCCTAGAAATTTCCTTCATTTCAGCTCCAAATTTCTTCTACAGTAGTTTTCCCGCCAAAAAATTTGAATTTTTGCTCATGACTCCCAGATCTGAACAAATAATCATCCGATTATGAAAAATCTGGCGCAAAACAATTTTGAAAAATTAATTAGGCTATCAGAGACTCCAAAAAATTGAAGATGAAAAATACAAAAAATCCAGAAGTTTCTCAAAATTAAAAAAATTAGGCTCTCAGACAATTGAAAACTCGAAAAGGTTTTCAAATTTAAAAAAACGGCTCTCCAAAACATGAAAAATCAAAACGAAATTTCAAAAATCGAATGTTCTCGAATATTTTTAAAATTTGATCAAACTTTATAAAACTCCAAGAATCGGAGAAACAAAAAAATTTTTCAAAAACTTTAACAAATCAATCTAAAAATTCAAAAAGTCAACCAGTCTCACAGCAACTAAAAATTCAGAAGGCCTAAAAATATATTTTTCGAATTAACTTCCCAAAACCTTGAAACTTCAAGTCTGCTCTCAAAATTCTAAAAAAATCACATTTTGGAAAATTTTAAAAAATCGAACCTGTCCCAGAATTTAAAAAATCAGTCTGTCAGTAAACTGAAAAAACGGAATCATATCAAATCAAGCAGTCTTCCGAAATTTAAAACAGTGATCAAGCTTTTGGACACCGAAAAATCGACTTAGAATCAAAAATTCAAAAACATTGAATAAGATCTCTTAAAATTCAAAAAATCGGGCGGGTTCTCAGAAACTCGGAAAATCGAAAAAGGAAATTCAAAAAATTGATTACACTCTTAAAAATTGAAAACCGTCTCAAAATTTAAAAATTGAGTTGATTATGCATCATTGATTTTTGGAGTTTTTGACGTCTTTTTCTCTGCTCCTAAGATCCATCCAATTTTTTGGAGTTTTTGAGAGCTTGATCAATGTTTTAAAATTTTTCAAAGAGATTTGAGAATAAGAAACTTGAAAATTAAAAAGGCGCCAAAAATGTAAACCGTCATTTAGACAATTCAAAAAACCGAATCTGTGTGAAATTTTTTTAAAATCGAGCGGCCTCTCAGAAAAAACAGAAGATTTCAAAAATTTAGATGATCTTAAATAAGTTTTAAAAATTCGAAAACGGTTTCGAAACTAAAAAATTAAGCTCTCAGAAACTCAAAACACAGGCTCTCAAAATATAAAAAAATCGACTGTGCATATCAAAACAAAATCTCAAACACCAAAAAAATATCACTTTCACGCAAAAAACTTCCCAAATTACGAAAACTATGAAACTTGAACCTTGAAAAAACACATTCACCAGACCATGTCCATATCTAAACGAAGGACGTTCATCGACCCTGTCCCGAAAAAAAACATCTCCAAAACGCCAACAAATATTCTATATGCACTTTGAGTAGGTCCTAGAAAGAGAAATTTTCTGCCATCCAGACAAGACAACCTTGAAAAAATTTTTCCTTATACTTTTCAAAAAAAAAACATCTCTGCCATCCATGCAAGACCTCTTTCCAGCTCGCCTTCTCTTGGTCGGTTGCGAACATAGTGAGCGGCCAAAAACCACGTCCAAGTGGACACGGTCTGACGATTCCAAATGGCCATACTACTTCGATTGAAAATTCAAAAAAAAACCTGGGATCATAACGCATTAACCTTCTTCTCAACAAAAATCTCTTTTCCATGTTATTATTCGCCTAAAATTCCGATTCAACATCATTCTACACCCAAGCTTAATCGAGCTCCAGCCACCGACCGATTCAATTTTATGCTCCAACCACTGCCGAATATGGCCCGCTAATAACCCCCTACCGTATCCTGCTGATAAGACAGCTAAGTCGTGGAAAATTCAATTGAATTTACAGTATTCCCTATTCAAATCCTACTGTATTTTTATCGTCCTATTACCACGTCCGTCCAACAGGCTCGCGGAATTTTTACGAAATTCATCTGGTCTCAACTAAAAATCTACGCTTCTATCATAAAGTAAGTTCATTCCAATTTTTACTACTTCAAGCCAGACGCCAGTCTCCAAATTATATCCTCCTATAATTTATGCCTTTCCTCATCCCCATGCAACAAACTCCCCCAAACTATCCAGTTCTTAAAATTGATAGTTGAGCAAAAGTCAGTTGAAAATTTCTCTTCTTCTTCAGCGCCTATTTTTCGAAACTTTCTCCTCTTTCTCCAACTTTGATAACCCCTTCTCGACTACCCTCTCATCACTAGCCTATCATAGAAAAAATTTGCCAAAAATCAAATGTAATTTCCTAACCGAACAATCCAAATTCAAAACAGACACAATCCAAAAATATCGAAAATATGTTTTTTTAACCAAAAACTAGTTCAATTTTTGAATTGACAACCAACATTTCCTTTCAATTCAAAAAATAAGGAATAAACTTTCCAAAACCTATCCTAATAGACCATCTATTTTTGTACTTTTCCATACCATATTGCCAGTCCTGACTGACAGCCGCCTAAGCCGAGGCCTGCTAGCAAAGCACTTTACACGGCCAGACCCCACCCGTCCCGTCTGCCATATATGTGGAAGAGGGGCCCGTTTTTTGATTCATCCACGCGTTGAACGCGTGCTCCTTCCTTCCAACACTCGCCAATGGCATGGCCTGGTATGGCAGTCATTTTTTGAAGGTAACCAAAAAATATCTACACAAATGGGAACGCGTATACGAATGATGGCCCGGGTCAAAAACCGTCCTACAAACCCGTCGACAAACGGAAAACGGGTGACGAAGACAACGACACCAATCCTCCAAACCGTATCACCCATACACAATATCCATAAATTTTATACAAAATATATACGCGACACAAAAACCAAGAAAAAGGACCAGACCACAGTTGGTAAACAGGCACAAAAAATTTCAATGCCTGTATCAATATTCAAACATGATTTCCATAAAAGGCAAAAACCTTACTTTGCAATAGCGGTTACAGTAAGACATTCGAATCAGTCATTAACCTATTTCCATATTTAGACACCATTCGAATCCGGTCCAACAGCCTCGCCTTAAATCAATGTCTCAAACTGCGCCTCCATTTCTTCTACCTCATCCATAAGCCGAAATCGGGGCCTTTTGGCAACGTGCGCACTCATCGCCGACACTCCTTTTTCTTCAATTATTCATATACCCCGACGTTGAAAAAGTTCAGCGCCGATCAAAAGAGAATCAGTCCAACTCTTGTTTCAAATCTTCACTTCTTTCTCGCCTCAAAACCCCCCAAAATACTTTGTCATTCGCCGGGCCCCTGTCATACTGTAACCGCTTCGGCACAAACAAGGACCTCGGCCCAGGTTTTTCAGGTATGCAACGAAAACCAGCCTATTTTCTCAACCGCACCTCTTTCGTCTACCAAAGGTGCAGTTAGGCGAAACATCTCGCCAGAACTATTCTATTTTGAAACAAGATATTCGAAAACAAAAACTCGGAAATACTCAAAAATTTATACCCATTAAAGGATAGACAGCACGACTCCCGCTGACATTGGGTCATTTCCTCATCTCAAACTTATGTCACACTCATTTTCAAGCACAAAAACTAATGTTTCTGTCTCTCCATCTAGAAGAATGTGAAAACCTCCAACCCCTGGCGCCAAGGAGTTCGAATTCGAATTCTGATGGATTTTACGCATCCAGCCGGGAATCCAACTGGATCCATCTGGACTGTGGTGGATCGAGGAATCTGGGGAATTCTAAGCTTAGTAAGTCCAATGCCCCTCGACCATTACCTTGCAACTTAGAAGAGACACTGGTTGTCCCACATTGAATCACCAAAAAAGTCCACAGTATCTGAACTAATCTTGTCGAAGCGAGCAGGACCAGTTGCCCGAGCCCCCGATTATCGTCATCTCTATTCCCCTTTTCGAAAACTTGACGTTGCCTGAGCAGATGTCGTCTCGACGGCAGCCTGGGCCAGCCGCCTTTGCCCAAAACTTGAATTTCTTCAAAGCCCAAAACTATGGCAACCAGGTTGAGACGAAAAACTAGGCATGGCCTCCCTCCTCCTTCGCCCGCCAGTCACCAAGTGAGGCGGAGAAAACTGGGCCAGCGACATCGCACGCACAAAAACCAACGAATCAAAATGAACGGACCAGCGCGCCTCGCTCTCAATCTACTGTAGACACGAAGAAAGGAAAAATACGAATATTTCCACGAGAAAAATCCAAGAATCCATTACCTTCAACTAACTTTTACCAAGCTCGCAATCATGTGTCACTTCCGGTTTCAAATTTTTCACATTCTATGTCAACAACACGATTATTTCATTTCATGTTCATCAACGAGTCTATCCTGCACAAAACCAGAACGGACGCGCTACTTTTATGCACCGCGTAAAAGATAGTTTCAGATTTGCAGACAAAGAAAGTCTGAAACTACATTTTACGCGATCGGGGCGAGAAAACGTCGCCTGTCACCGCAAGTGCCACATTCTTGCACCAGTGCGTAAAATATAGTTTCAGATATGAGTTTCTTCGTTGGGGGAAAAATGCCATCAGACCCGAACCTCCACTGCACTTCGCCATCCTACTTTGACCATTCATTCGTAAAAATTCAAAAATTCCGAAACCCAAATGTTCAACTTGTCAAATTCGCAGCACCTGGCGAAAACTGGTTTCTCGATAGCTTGACTTTTTTATAAGCTGATTTTCATTTTTAAAACATGGCCTACATAAAATGATACACGATCCCATTCCTCGATCGCATCTGCCTCGATGCTGACGCAACCGCCTCGCGTGCCCAGACCCTGAGCGAACGTACCTGGCACCGTCACTGAACACATCCAGACTAGAAAACTCTTTCTCTCCTCGAAAAGCAGACGTTTTTCGTCATTTTTCAAAATTTCCTAAAGAACTGGCCAAAGTACGTTCGTAACGAAATTTCACGTGGACATATTCGCATTTTTTCGCTCACAACACAGAAGGGATGGGGAAGGCAGAGCCAAAAACACCCATCATTTTCCGATGGCAAATCCATTTCACGCCTATTTATCAACTTGTAATTACAAATAGCACATCGTTTTTATCTCACCGCTCCTCCAAACACGCTTTTGCTCGTTCAAAAAGTGTCTCCCAAAGGGTCGCCACCTCTCGAATGGCCGTCTACAGTAGAAGCCTCGTTCCTCGCCTCACTGCCTCGCACAACTGACTCTGCCCCTTATTTATGTTCGAGGCGCGAGAACGGGCCAGATTCGTTGGTGCACTCGAACCGCCTACCTGTCTACCTGGCCTCGATTTACGATCTCCTCTCCTCCGATCGTTCTTCCCTCAAAAAACTACACAAACGAATTGAGAATAAGAAAAAACCCTAGCCCTAGCTCTCGGATGATGAGGCGGCACTCGGCGTTTCGCAAAAATTACCTCGGCCTATGCGCCTAATTTGTTAGCCGCTAACCGAATGAGCACCGACAGCATTTCTTATAAGCCAGTGCCGAGCCTGTAATCTAGCATCGCCCACACCAATCAACCGTCATCTGCTCCATAGGTTACAAAACAACACAAAAACTGCCCATTCCGCATACAACCCTTTTTCCCAGAAACTACCTATCCTTACGCACCCGCCTCAACACGATCGTCCATCACACAACGACCAAAACGGAAAGCCGACCCTGCAAAAACCCTTCTCTCGTCTACAGTACTCGCCAGGCCATATTGCAGACCATAATTGACCCTCCCACAGTCTAGACACCATAAGACAATGCCCAGCCTCAATCACTTCTTTGCCTCTTTTTTAGACAAGTTTACCTGTTGTCTCCTCGAACTACGATTCCACACGCCCGACAACCGATTCGATACGACCTGATCGACACTTCGACACAATATCAACGCACCGAACCGAGATGAGCCTGCAAAGATAACTGCTTACATTCTCTCCTCGCCCACACTCAACACTCAGAAGTTCAAATATGCCATTTCTAAACAGTCTAAACACACAGTGGCTGGCAATGGGAGACTGCTCGGCGCCACGTGACGAGCCCGCACTTGACCTTCCCTACACTAGCTACCCCCTGCGGCACTTACGGACGGCATTCTCTCCCTCCTGACGGTGACCGCTCAACAGTAGCTCACCCAGCACACTAGCTAGGTACCCAAGACTTTGTACCTCACTGGTTGGCGTTGCGGCAGAGAGCTCGAATCCCGCCAGGGCGAAACATGTTTGTGACCCAGCAGACCCCCAAGCACTTAGGTATCCCCATCCCGGCACTTAGCACACACCTGCTCATTCGCGGCGGAGGGTTCGAATCCCACCTAGGCATTTTGATTTCTAGTAATCTCATGCTCCACGGTCTTGAACGGCATGTGGAAACGCGTGCACAACACCACACGCCCCACTGCGGCACTCGGCCCCCCTTTT
The DNA here is from genome assembly GCA_030248295.1 of Mesodorylaimus sp. YZB2_4. NCBI lineage: Eukaryota > Metazoa > Nematoda > Enoplea > Dorylaimida > Dorylaimidae > Mesodorylaimus > Mesodorylaimus sp. YZB2_4. The sequence continues at coordinate 122,867 of JASANH010000652.1, read as the reverse complement.
TATTGTTTCCCTCGATTGCGTGTCCGTGCTTGGGTACTGGGTAAAATATTATGATGATTGCATTCGCTCGCGGGAGAAGGTTCGAATCCCACCTGGGCAAACCACGTTTGTTGCCTCACCACAACAGACCCCGAGCATGTAGGTACCCCCTCCCCACCGCGACACTAGGCACACACCTGGCCCATTCGCCGCAGAGGGTTCGAATCCCGCCTGAGCAAATATATCTGCGGCCTTAACGCAACAGACCTCTCAAGTATGTACCGCAGGTACCCCCACCACGACGGCACTTGCGAGAAGGTTCGAATCCCACCTGTGCATAGCACATTTTGGATTTCAGTGGTCCCTTGCTCTCCAGTCTGAACTGGCAGCGACACCACACCACACCCCACCAGCGGAAATTGGCACACACTCTGGCCCATTCGCGGCAGAGGGTTCGAATCCCACCTAAGGTTTTCAGTTTCCCCAGCCCCCCCTTCCCAGTAGCTACCCCCCCAATTCAAACTTCCATTCAGACAAACGTAATTTCTAAGCTTGCCAGTTAGTCCAACATAAAAAGGTCGTCTTTTTTCCACGCCCCTAGTCAAAGGAGTCCCCTCGGAGGCCCAGTCATTGTTTTCGCACTCTTCCTCGTATCTCCGTTTTGAAAAGCCAAAAGGCCAAAACCTATCTCTTCCCTATTTTTACTCCATTATTAGAATGTGTGTACGTCAAAGGGCGTGACCGCTTTTTCGATAAAAAAGAACCCGTTAGTAAGCAAGTTCAAAAGCCAATGCCAAAACGGGTTCGCATTCTTCAAAACACATCCCTTATCACTGGACGAAAAGCCTATTCTTTGAACAAATTAATCAGCACTCATTAAAAACAAGCTTCAACACAAATCACATTCCATACTTATTCCCTTGAAAATCTACGTTTTTCTTCCTTTTGCAAAAATATCTGTACATTCATTTTCCTATGTTCTTTTTCGCCAACGCAAAATCGTTTTCTATTCCTTATCTCATTTCTAAACTAATAAAACCCAACTAGCCTATCTCAAATTCCTTATCACCGCAAGCACCCCCTAAATGTACGTGCATCACTAATCTCAAACTAAAAACCCCAAAGGTCCTCCTAATGATTCAAAAAACAGCTCACCAACTTCGATTCACATTTCTAAATGTCAAACCACCAAAAAATGCTGACGATAAAACTGCAAAATACAGTAATCCTAGATTATTCACTATCAAAAAAAACTTTCATCTCCTCAATCTTATTTTCCTAACCTGATCAATCAGAGATCACATCTGGACTCACTAAATCAATGCCACCACCCCAAACTATGTTACAGTAACGTGTTGCCAAACCAGCACCCCTCTTTATCCATCGCCTTCACCTTACCCCCCGCTCACATTCGACACTATGGCCTGCATCCATTGCACTTCCTCGTGCAAGAAAAACCAAGTCCACTCACTCATCCAAACCTAAAAGACAGTCAAACTGAATCGACCGAGTCAAAAACTATCTTCAAAGAAATACACCATCTCCGACCGCCTTCATCCCCAGGACTGTACCTACCAACTTTTGGCAAAAACTATCTGACCCGCATACCAAACATGGCAAGAAAGGAATCACCATTTCGACAAGCCTTCGTCCCAACACCACACCCTGCGCCAGAAATGACAAAATTATTGTACCATCAAAACGTCGAATTCTTTCGCCCCTTCAAAATTCATTTTTCTATGCCTCTCTGGAAGGCAAAAAAGTTGAGGTAGTTACGCATCGATTCAACTGACACAATAGGACTGGCAGCAGTATCCACCATCCAATAGATTCATATAATAGAAACCGGACACCATTGCAATCTCATTCGTGCTTACACCAGGTCACTTTCCCAATTCCAATACAGTACACCGCAAATTGCTAGGTCAAAACCATGCCGACAATTCGACTGACTGATGGCCCCATTCTTGACGTCTACTGTAAACGCTCCCCCGCCCACATGCCGACTACATCCGAACACTCAACATCACGCACGCCGCTCCACTCCTCTTCCCAAAATGCCCCCTCTTCTTTAGGCCACTCATTATCCTAATTAGCTGCCTCCGGGCCTCCTCGTAACAAGGTGACTTTGCCAAATGACGACAGCACCCCTATTCTTCCGGCCCTCTCCAAATATGGCTTCAAAGGAACACCGTACCTTGTCAGGACCTCGTTATCATTCCGATATCCAAAACTGAAATGGACAACAGGCCGAATGAACAAAACGATAAATCGAATGCTAATTGGCCAGAAATATCGAACCAGCTCAATCTGGCAAGGCAAGGGGGCCAGTTGTCCTTTTCAGCTTCGGATATCGCAATGGATAACGAGGTCGGGTTTGAGTAGACCATAGCAAGGTACGATGTTTCTTCAGCCTGGAGGACCCGCAGTCTTCTCGCACCCCAAAATAATACAGTATAAATAAGCCATCAAGAACACGACCACTTCTGGCTTCTCGATTGACACGCACGACCCCAGTTTAGAGAAAGTGCATCCATCCAATTCCAGCAGGTGTATCTATCTTCTTCCTAACCTTAAGCCAAACCACCCTTTTTCGACAAGTAGACGAGTGACAGGTGGAAACAGTCCATCCTTCGGACCGTCTTCCACGCAATCTTGCACTCCAGTCGGCCAGACTCGACGACTCCAATGACACTATTTGAATGAATTCCAAGCCCGTAACACATTTCCAACCCCAATCACTTCACCTGTGCGTTCCAAAATAAGCTAACCAGTCTAAGCATAGCTCGTTCCAATCACCACCTGCCAGACTACAAACGGAAAATCAGACAGCCTTACTGTAAAAATGTCAACAAACTAAAACATCGTCCAAATCCGGCCATAAAAAAGGCGTTCAGACGGCGGGTTGACTTTTCATAAAAAAACACCTATTCACTTCTAAATTACTTTGCAATCTTTCTTTTTAAGCGCAAAATTTTTTCTCCACATTTAGTCTACATACGACCTTAAGTAAGCATAGTTTCAAAATGATAAAGCCACTAGGATCGTTTTTGCCGAGCAGATGAGCTTGTTCACGCTCGTGCTTTTCCTAAGCTCTTGAAAAGTTCATAAAAAACCTCAATCGCCCCGCCGTTTTGGCTGCCTCTGTCCGTCCAGTTAGCCATCTACCTATAACGAAGTCCAAGCCCGAGAAACGATCTACCGGGGTTTCCCCTCCATGCCCAGCTTGGCCCAGCCAACACAATTGCTCCTACTTCAACATCGCCCCAACCGTTCCAGCTCAAGGCCCTCGTCCAATGGCGTCCCTCCCGGGCGGCAAGAAAACCTACGACAACTAGCCACAAATTTTCCACAAAAAAATCCATAAAAAACTCTTGATTCAATTTCTTCCTTGGCCTCTCTTCGTCCAATAAACGTCTCCACCGTTAGCCAACTACACAATCCGTGCACGCGGCCCAACCTCTTGGCCGAATGTCGATGACGAGGCTATGGCCACACGACATCCCAAAAGTTCCACCTGGACCGCGCAATGAGAACCAATCACTCGGAATCGACCAACCATCCACATCAGACTATCCAAATCCCCTCAACACCATCATCAACACATCCACTGGGACACTCCTATTTCTCATCCCTTCCGAGTCCATTTCCAAACCAAACGCAAAAAAACTGTCGACCAACTAAAAGCCATCGCCGAGCATCCAGTCCAGTACCAGCGCCCCATACTATGCAGACTAGCGTGCCCCTCCCTCGAACAGGAAATGTCTGGCAACGGACCGACTGTCCACACCGTAACAGCGCTTACGCTGGTCACCCCAGCTGTCGTTGCGGCATGCCTAACCAGGCCTAATATGGACTCGTCCAAGAAGTCAGTACGAATCCATGACGCCAGTACATACTTCCGGTCTGTCCATGACTGGTCTTCAATTAGCACATCCAAACTGGGCACGACTGTCGGCACCCATCCAGCACTGGCTAAGGGCATTCCATTTCTGCCAACTACCCAAACAGCCCATTATCAAATAGGGGCACGTGCAAGACCAAGGACCTGATCCCGAGCCCTCCCACAGCACGCCGTGTGACGTGGACGCAGGAGGGTCCAAGGCCGTCAATTCTGGACAACCAACCGCTCGTTACTTTGTCCAGAGTTTGAAAAAAAAGTGAAGGAAACACGCAAGACTAGCCGCTTGGGTAGCTCGCGTCGCACTCTTTAAGGTCGCAAGCAGCCCACAGGTTTAAAGCACGCGTCGCGCTGAAAAGCGGACGCAGACGACGAGCGACCAACGATCGAATCTCGACCCACGCGCCACTAATACCAATAGTAGGCAGTCGGGTGTAAACGGGTGCCCGCGTAGCCACAAAACCCTCCCAACCGCACTGACGAACTCGTCAAGCCACACGCCCGTCGCCAGCCCCACGCCCGTAAAAATTCCTGACGAGAAACGAAAAAAAACCGACTGGCTCAGAAAAATGAACCTCTTTTCTGCCTCAGGGATCTTTCGTTCAAGCTCTCTTCACGGCCAGCCCGTTTAGGATGGCTGGCAGTCAGAAAGTGACCATTGGTCAATTCCGTTCAGACTCTCCGCCCCGTCGATTGACAGCCATTGGGGACGGGTCAAAAGTAGGCAGTCTCCAATAGACGAGACAAGATTCATGTCCACCAATGGAATGTAAAAAATGCCAATGACTATTGATTGCGTTACTCAAAACAAACTACGAACCCAATGGCTGCGTCATTGCGCCGCTCCAACCCTTTTCGAGTTGTGCCAGACCAGAAGCCGACGCGATTCGGGTTTTTTTCTTTCCCTTTCACGCCGAGCCAAGCGATTAGGCACCTCCCGCTTTTTTCCTATACACGCTCCGTCAGGCGCCAACAAATGGTTCGCATCCCTTCTTGGACAGCCCGCGCTCCTCGAACACATTCCAACATACGTCACTACAAAAAAATTTATGCTAAAGAAAATCAACTAGACTCGAAAAAAATTTATGAACACTCAAACCAGACGTCTGGTCAACTATATCCTTGCGACCTCTACGAAATCGATGCCCTGATCGCAATCGATGATGGAACGTGCACGCAATCCGCCCACTCCGAGTCCGAATTATTCCCTGCCATCATCCTGCACGGCCGTGCATAGCGGATATGCATCCCAGGCTCGAGCTGACCATCAAGCACGCTCAACAAACCAGGCCACGACAGGGTGCATCCTCCCCCCAGGGTGGCCCAGTATGTCGATCACCCAATCGAGCTCTGTGCGAACCACAAACCAAAGTAGGAGCGGATAGAAATTCAATGCATCGCAGTGCCAACAGTTGTTCACACGAGTGCCGTCCTCCAAAGCCCCTTTCCGAATTTTTTGCACTCACTTTCAAAAATTCATTTTCTACTAAACTAAATTTGAAGCAGAAATGAAGAATTTATTGAATAATTCCCCTAAACGCCGTTACTAATCACCAAGCATAAGGTGCCGACACGAGTTTCAGTGCGGCTTGGTCGCTCAAGCTAATCATCGACTTTAAATCAGGAGACGTGGAAAAAACAACTGTCGCCGTTCGTTGGCCCCGCCGTCGAGCTTTTCGCTCAGCAGCTTTCTATACCAGGAAGAGGGGGAAAAGCCCAGGCAAAAATGTTCCTCGCCCTTCGTTTCGTCCCTCCTTCTTTACTACGACCAAGTGGAAGCAATTTTAAAAAAACGAGCCACGAGAAAAATGATCAATGCGCCGTAGTCGCTGGCCTGCACAGTAGCATGGCATTGCGTCGTAGTTGTCGTTGGTCGTCGTCGTCATCGTCCCACGCGCCCTCGCGACTCGTAGACACGCCTTCCTGTACTCGTCCACACAACACAATGAATGTTCTTTTACGCTTTTTTTTCCTCTTGGCATTTCTCACGAGCCGGAAACTACCTTCACCGTCGCAGCACCGTATCGATCGAACATAGTCTAGGCCAATGTTTTTTGTCACCATCCGACCGACCACCCTGGGCGCACACTTTATAATTTCTTTACTCGCTCAGCCTTAGCTAAGGCCTAAGTTCGCCTCGGCTAATCTTAGCCATGAGCTGTGCATAAACAGTCCCCACCTCCACCATCCCCTACATGGCATGAGACGGATCTCCGTGTCCCCGTGCCTCCTTCCACCGCCTTTTTTGATGACGTCTGGACGACTGCTGGATGGCGTCCAGACACGATGGCCAAGGTCGATGGGAGAGTCGTAAAAAACGAGTCACAAACTCGCCGGACATCGTCCATGTACCAACACGCGCCTCTCTCATAGTCTAGACGAGCACGGGGCGGGCCAGCGACGACACACGATGGCATACGTAATCTTAGCATTGCTAATAGTCTGTCGCACATTTCTTGTTTGGGTCAGACTTCCGCTAGCACGTGCCGCACTCACTGCCAGCCGCCCTAATTGCCCTGCATCAGTGTGTACAAAAAAGGAGTTAAAAAATCAATTTGTCTGCGCTCCTAGCTTGGCTCGTGGCCGGCACGACGTTTTGTCTAGTTTTAGCTTCTTTTTCTAAAAATCTACGAAACTGTTGAAGCAACTAGAGGCGACTCTTCTCGGCCTGGCACGCCGGACGACGGCCAGCCAAAAGTGAAGGACACGCTCGGCCATCTTTGACGCTCCAAGGACTATTTTGACAACAACCGTCCCCAACCCCCAAACGCAAAACTTTTCCCTGTTTTCTATCGATTTCAAAGACCGAGGGACGACGACGGCATGAGCACCAGAAAATGAAAAAGAGAAGAAAAAATGACGACTGCTCGCTACAGGGCTGCAATGACGAGTCCAGGAAGAATGATGGAACGAAGCTGCGCCTAGATCATTAGTGACAGTCACCTATGCACCCTTCCTAGACCACTTATGCTCAGGTACAATAACCGGTACTCTTCGAAAGAGCACCCACTTCGAGGCCCCACCGCGTCTAGCGTGCTAGAACCGTCCGAAGCATGACGCCCCTACCGCCTAGGCATCTAGCTGACTAGCGGATAGGTCATGGCCATAGTCAGAGTATGATTTGAATACAAGCAGGCCGACGTGACGTGCTCACATATGTACAGTAGAAGGCAACAGATAAGGAATGTTACATTATTATCAATAACGGTCATCCGTGGAAAAAGTTTGGATGCGGCATCAGCAAAACGAACTTACTGATATTCTATCTTATCAAGGGCAAAGTCATCCAAGCCAGTTCGACTCGAACAACGTCAAAGCAACATTCTTCATCCGAGCATAGGCCCAACGAGATGACCCAGATTACCTCGGTCAAACAGCCAATCGGACCATCAATGCTTTGTGAAAAAGTGCTGTTTGGTGACCGGGACTGAGCGCAGCTTGCGCAACCCGAGTCCAGGCCGCGCAGATAAGAGAGACAGTAGCCGAGTTGGTCCTGTCCAACCTAATCCCATACCAAATCCCAGTCCTACCGTCAGCGTGTACAGTATACCCAAGCCACTTTCACCAAGGCACGCCATTTACGAATGTCATCAATCCTCTAAATCGAATCCCTTTGATCTGATCCTGTGAAAAAATATCAACAAAAGAACTGTTTCAAAAGCAAAAACTCTTTCCAAGCCCATCTGTTATGGCCGAAAGGGGACACGTGATTGACAAGGTCGCATTTACACAATTCCATTAATCTCAGCCCAGTCCGCCTCCGTCCCGCACCGACCCCATCCATCTCCCCCGATTCGATCCGAAAAAACACATCCGCCCAATAAGATACCTCGCAATCCGAATGTTGCAAAAAGATTAGGCAAAGGTAAAAATAAATTATTCACCATTTCCTCGATTTAGAACAGAAAATTTCAAATCCTACTGTAGTGCCCTAGTCGAAACTCGACTACGCTTCCCACGATTTCCATAACAAAAAACACTTTTGAAAAATACATAAATCTTTTACCTTTTTCTTCTTATTTCGTTTTTTAAACCAAAACTTGTTTCTATGACCTTGTCTTATTCTTGACCACCTTGCCAGCGGTTACAGTAATCCTGGCCCGGGCCACTCGTTCCTTGTCCGACCGCTTTCGAAGAAACTTTTCTTCCACTTTCCGTTCGAATTTAAGAATTTTTGTTGGCCACAGAACGTGTGAGACGTTGAAAAAATATTCAAACAAAACGTTTTTTCTTTAAAAAGTTCTCAAAAACGTTTCTCGCCGTCTTCTCGTCTGCTGAATGACACAGAGCGTGACCAAAATTTTCCAAAGTACACTTTGAATAGGCCAGGCTCGGGTTGGTGTAACGAAGACAAGCAAGAATGTAAGACTAAAGAGATTATAAATTGGAGAAAAAATTGTCTTTTTCGAAGTCCCGGGCCGACGAGCAGGAGCAGACAGTGCCGATATTCGTTTATCGCTCCTCCGATAACGAGTCGACAAAACTTGGACGCGTGTCTCGACTCGGAGGCTGAGGGTTTGGATGTGAGTTGGTCTTTTTTTCAACTCCGACTCATCGACTTGGTGTACAAAAGTGAGTAAACTGTCGTCGTCGTGTGCCGAGACCAGTCCTCGAGCCAACACAGTAAGCACCCGACGATACCAGCTCCTACAGGGATGGGCCTGAAAGCTTCATTTTATCTCGCTTCAACAAACTGAAGAGTGTTGCAGGCCGAAAAATGTCGTCTCGTTTCGACAGTTAGGGTGGATCGGTGTGCACGATGTCAGTCGTGTCCACCATACAACACTCCACTCCAAAAGGGGCAGCATAAGGAAGGTTGCATAATAGCACGATTTCTTCTATTTCTCGCCGCTCGGGACCACTGACCGTAAAGTCGAATGGCAAGAAGCTCATTTTGAAAATGAGCAGGCCATTTGGTGTGTGATGGTGTGGACGAATGGCTAGTCTAGGTTCGGTGACCAGCCGTCAGCCGCCGTCTAGCGGCCTCGACGGCCACTACGGCCTCATACCAGCCGGACGACCTCGATCCAAACTCAAAAATTTTACACCCATATAGTCTGCCTGCACACTCCCCTTGTTCACTTTGGTGTTTACTTTGAAATTTTTTAACTCCTCAGCCAAAAAGACCAGGACGACGTATTTTGTGTTGGCTATACTTCGTGTACACGAGATAGCGAGCAGACGATTTTGAGACATGTTTTTTACCCGTCGCCAGCCAGTCAGCAAAACAACACTGGCTGGGTTAAGAAAAATGTCTGGCCACTTCGTCCAAGGCGGTGCGGCAAAAAAACACTTTTTTCCATCCATAGGGAATAGGAAACAGTCGGTTTTTAAAAGAAAAGTCACACCGCCAAACTTGCGGGGTGGAAAGACTGACAAAGGGAAGGCCAGCAGGTGTGCAAACCAGCCTGCAGTGGGCACAATGGGTCGCGTCTATGGACTGACCATTGTCGGCATATCTGCCGCCACAGATGCTCCCCCTTGCAGTACTCTGTCTTACCAGTGCGCTCCCACTGCTGGCCACTTTACACGTGGGATCTGTGAAGAAAAGATGAGGCGAAAATCAACTTTACCATGTTGCTGCACAAGTGTGTGGGGAAAAAATGAAGTACAATGGAGCCTTCAAAGGTGAGGGTGGAGCCTGCATAACCAGTCACTCCAGCGACACAAGGCAGCTTCTTTGCCAAACAGGTGTTCAAAACTGTGTTCAGCGTCTGCCTGTCAGAGCTATACCACGCGCAGGAGACCCCACGCACACACACGGTGCTGTCTGTAGGTGTAACTCCGCATCACTTGACGTAGCCTGCATTGTGTCAATGCAGAGCCATATCTCCAATGTATAACAAAAAGTGATAGCTGGATGTAGGGGCCGAGTAATAGAGAACCCAGTGAACCTCAGACCAAACACTGAGCAGCGTGCAGTTTGCATCAGATATGCCCCCTGACTCCAGGTCCATGTGGAGTATGTCTCATCACTGTTGCCTCCAGTCCGTTATCTTATCACTGATTGATCGCTGAAATGCGATTGAAGTCAGCCAGCTGCATCGCCCTCCGTCTTGTCTGAGCGCTCGGGACCATACGGCGCCGAACCAACGACGCCTTGGTACGAAACCGTTTGGTCTGCATCTGCGTTTTTTGGCCGTGCCTGTGAATCGTCTGGCCGCAATTCGCTTGTTCCTGGCTCATTTTTTAGCCAACAGACTTGCCGAGCACGCAGACCTGCCGCCGCCGTCATGTGTTGTCTTTACTTTTTAGCGACACACATCGTTTATCTAGCTCTTAAAAAATGTTATGTACGTTTTCTCAACGTGTTGCCACGAGATGGCACGAGACCGGTGAGCTGGAAAAAACGTCTGAGCTAAGCTGGCTCACTTCCCACCTCGCCCGCCCAGGTACACCCCCAAAATAATAGCTCAAAAAAGAAAACATCCATCAACTCTTTTGTTCTTTTCTTAACAATTCTGTGGCTAGTAGTGCCACGGGTGGTCTCCACTCAACCAGCCTTCCTGCTTTTAGAAAACTAGTGTCATTTTCTATAAAAACAGAAGCACAAACATTGTCTACATTTACTTGGCAATACTTTTGGGCGCTGCACATACACAGGTCGAAGGGCATTGATAGTGGCACATGGTACATGGGGTCACTGATAACAAATCACAAAGCAGTCACGAGTTGCAGGCATACATGTCTGAAAGGATAAACCAGTCACTGCATCGCCTTAGCAGGCTACCAGCGTTCTAACGGTCTTCGCTGACGGCACGATCTTCTCTTGGTGCATGTCGAAGATTTGGTAACTGAAAATGACATGTCATCCAGAATCGACCAAGGCTTGACAGACTGATAAGCTTACTTGTCTCCTTTCAAGCAATATAGCTTCTCTCCAACAGAAAACGTGGCCGTGGCATCGACTGGCAGCTCGGGGAAATACCTGCTCATCTTGCTATTGAATGTGCCTTTGTTCCAATAATCATCCCAGACAACAAATTCGTCACCCTGCAATTGTGGAATGCTAGCATTGCTGTAAGTGAGAGATCTGAACCCGGAGTGACGGGAATCCTCACCCATACGCCTCCTGACTAGAGCTATGAGAACGGGGGTAACGACCAAGCCACACCAAATTGCATAGCGGACTGTACAGGAAAGCCCACCCCTGGCGGACTTAAAAAACTTTGGTCGCTCATGCTAGCTAAACGGCATGGTGTGGGTCTGATTCACTCCTAGTTTTCCTGTTGTAGCCTACCTTGTACAGTACAAGATTGCCGTCCTTCCATTGCATGGCACCATGCGGCTCGAAGGGGATTTCCGATTGCAACGTCTTGGGGAAGCCTTCTTGCAGTGTGAACTTCTTAGTTATTGGATGCCAAGAGTAGCCGTAAACCTTGCTTCCTGTACCGAGATAAGTCACGTGACCTTAGTCCTACATAGGCAATGGCTGCTTACCTTGGAACAGCAAGGTGAGTTGACTAATCGACGTTGTGAGTGCAGCAGTCACGCCAGTTGGCCCCCCTGGAAACACGCGATCCATAGTGAATCGAGCAGCAGCCGTGGAAAGGCTCTCGGCGTTGGCCTTTCTCCAAACTGTGTTCTCGTGGAAGAAGTAGGTGGCACCGTCGATAGCTAAAGAGGTGGATGAGTAAGGAGTAGGCTCATCCTACGCTTCATGCTCACCTGTTACTGCTGCCTGGAAATGGGGGCATGCACCTCCTCTGGGTGGACCATCGGGCTCTATTTCTGGCTCTTCTGGTGCTTCAGCGGATGTGGGTGTGGGTGAATCGTCCGGTGGACGTTGGGGTGGTTTGACAGTAACAAGTGGTATGTCTGTGCTCGGCTCAACAGGCCGTGGATGAGTTGGACGGGAACCAGTTCGCGGCCCTGAAATAGGTTAAAGTTAGGGTTTACATAGTGCCATGCGAACAGGGCAGGTATGCATTACCATATAACCTCTGTATAGCGTCGATATCATAATGAGATAATTCTACTGCCTTCGAGTGGCCATTTTCATCCAACGGCGGCATATAGAGCGCGTACATGATTGCCTCCCGTTGACGCAAATGCTGCACACCCAATGCGTGACCAATCTCGTGAACGGCCACACTCAGCAGATCGACTGCCCTCGGATCTTCCGCCAGTTTAGCTGGATCATCAATGACCCACTCCTCGTCTTCATCAAAGTGCACTCGACCGTCTTTCGGGTACGAGGCGTGAGCCAAAACGTTCCCTGTAAAGAGTGGTTGAAATAGTGCCTGTAAGTCTGGCTGGGGTAGGTCTCACCTGCTCCATCGAATGGCCATGGATCGCCGTGCTGCCCGCTTCCAAAACCCACTTGCATCTCAGGATCCGCTTGCGGATTGGTTTCCACGAAGTCGATTGGTACCACCTTGCTCCATACATCCAAGGCTTGGGTCATGATGGCCCTGCAATGACAATACTACTGCTTATCCCATACATACGCGCACCCATACGAGGATATTCGCCAGCTCATACCTGACCCGCCCAGGCTCTAGTTGACCGCTGGGTCTGGTCACAGCCCACTGCAACGTTGATTTGTCCCATTTATAGTCAAATGCTAAAAAATTACGAGCATAAATTTCATGATCTTTACCGTCTACTGTGTCCTTACCTCCTCTGCTTGTGATGTCCTTTTGGCCACATCGACGTTGCTGCATGCGGTTCAGAGTGTTGGCATCCAAGTCGCCAGTCACAGGGAGTCCAGCATATTCTTGGAATAGCCTTAAACGAGTTTCCTCTACAGTCTGCTACTGCATCTAGGGGTCTGCGCAGTAAGCTTACGAGATAGCTTTCTTCCTGGTTTCCAATCGCTGATGGTCCAGTTCAGAGTCTTGCACACCAGACCTTGAGCCAGCTGGCAGCAGATCCATATATCCATATTTGGCAAGGTAATCCTGAAAGAGGCTGAGAGTGTAAGTCTTTGCGTTTAGAGCCGACTCTAGTTTCTGGTTCCAAGGATCACTGATAGGGTGGGCAAGAATTATTATAAGTAGGCTTGCATATTATAAGAGCGCTACTAAGTCCTTTGCCCCATGCAATGAGCTTACCTACCTGACGCGAGAGACCTTTCTTCTTTTTGAGCCCCTCAAACCTTGGATACTGACTGAGATTATGAGGCACTACGCCCAAAACCACGGCCCCGTCGCATATACGATAAGACAAGTCAGCTCGATAAGACAACTATATACCCACGTGTTCTGCGATAAGAAGATTTTCTGGAATAAGAAAACTCCTAGACCAGTTACTGCTGCTTAAACCAGTTTTCTTATTGAGTTGACTTGTCGTATCTTTTATGCAACGGGGCCGAGACGCATTCACCTTACACCAGTCTTTTCCTGTATCACATCAGAAGTCGTCAAATACCACCCAGCAAAGGTGGTTTTGCCAAACTTACATCAGCATCATTCTCAGTAAATTTAGTCTTGCTCGCGCCATCACTCGCTCCCAAGGCAATCAGGGCCACCAAAAAGACAGCCGCTGTCAAAACCATCTTGGTCACTTTGGATTACTTCCACTTCTTTAAACACTACTACTCGTCTGTTGTCAGCTCAGACCTTTTATAGGCAGCCTGTGAAACAATAACGGACAGGAACGGGGTGCTGCCAAACTGTGGCCGCCTACGCCCTTATATTTTGATATAGACGCCAAGTTCAGGTTTATAAGAAAGTACTCGTACCGCACAGACGACAGGGGCGAACAGATACGATCGTCTCCACCGACACATCGCCAACGACTAGTTTATTTTAAATGGCATGACGCACTGGAGCAAACTTTTCAATTTTCACTACTCTGCTCCATAAAGTGACTTTTACAACAGCGTGACGACCCGTTTGCTCTTGCAATAAAGTCGACACGAGTAGCAACAATTGAGAGGTTGCACATTTTGAGACAATAATCAGATAAGAAGTGATTCACATACAAAGTGACAGCGCTGCTACTTCCGAGTTAGGTAAACGAGGTGACTGCTGAGATGCTACATTATGTACAGTAAGTAGATTAGGGGCTACCGTCACTCTTTTTCGTGCACCCATTCATAAACACCTGGGTTTTTAAAGTAGCTAGGCATGTAGCAGTTCATTCGTGTACCACGTCACCAAACGCGGATATGCGCACTCGACGGTGAAGGTACAGTAGCGGTGACTTTGGTCAGAACTCACCTCAGAGCAGTGAGCCGAATATTTGCCGTCACTGTGCGAGAGTTGCGCATTAAAGCGAACTACAGTACGTATAGAGAACGGCCCTCAAAGATTTTTGTGCTTGCCCATCCTGGCAGTGTTGTACAAATAAGGCGGCGCTTAACATAGTCCTCGCAGTGGACGTACGTGAGTAGCCTGAGTAGCCTTCGACGCCTCCCACGAGCCCGCCCCTTGCTCTAGCAGGCGGCTGGTCCTGCATGAGACCCAGACAGAGAGAGTGGCTTCTAACATGCCGCGAATGAAGCAGCACCTGGCGAGCGATGCCGCGGCGACTACATGAGCTCGTCGCCGCAGTCGCATCGAAGCCGCAGTCGTATTAGTAGCACCCCAAAGCAGGGAGCCAAAATAGAACCCCGCCAGGTACAGTATAGTCTGCGACACGGTCTTCTCGCCTGCCGCCAGCCATAGAGAACAGCCAGCGAGTTGGGTGGCTGTGCTCTATGGGTTAGCCATGGTATCCACCTTTCGCGGTCGCTTTCATGTCTGAGTCAGTTTAATCGATGTCGCAGGCGAAAGGCCGTAAACAGTACCGCATCCACCCCTATACCACCCAGCATATCTTTTTCTTCGGAGTATGTTCGAGTCAGTGGTTAGTGCCGAGTGTGAGTGAACTAGAAACCAGATAGACCCTACAAATCTTCCCATTGGTGGTCTGTGACGCTTTGTCGACCGCCAGAATGTTACGCTGCCTATTCTAGTAAAGCTGTCCCTTTTAGTGGTTTTCCGCCCATTTCTTGCACAGTTAGCATGACTGTGCATCCTTGAAGTGAACTGGCCCTCAGCAGTAGGGTACCCATTTTCGTCGGGACCTTAATCCTAACTGGCCACAGGTACGAGTACTAGTCAGCAGAGAGAATGAGATATGCGGGCGCTTCCTCTAACTTGTGTTCTGGTTGTAGTTATGCTGCTGTCCAGAGGATAGGTTTGACATTTTCGACGAAATTCATGAACCAGCACCACTTATGATTTATATCATGACATTCTGAATGGACTGAGAGCGTTTTCTGCTTTTGTGAAGTTAGTGTCTGGCGGAGTGGTTGCACTTTATAGAGTACAAAATCCAATTCCCCTGCGCAAAAAGCACTAGAAACATTTTTTATGCACGATCGAAGGCCCATCTTCATCGTATTCCTGTTTTGATATCCACACTGATTGGAAGGAGGAAAGACAAGCCAGGATCGATCCTCCCATCCAAACTGAATACTTTCGTTCTGGAGGCGTAATCACTTTGATTGTCACGGCACTAAAGCAGGAGTGACTGTTGTGCGCAGACAGGATGCGATATCGATATGATACCTAGGTGCCAGACGAGACATTTCGTTGTGCAGTCGTTTCTCCAAATAAGGGAACATGCTGGTGCCACCAGACAGCACGATATTGGCGTACAGGTCCTTTCGTATGTCCACGTCGCATTTCATGATGCTGAAAGAAGTCCGTTTGTTGGCGCATATGTAAGGCCCTTACATTTTTTGCTCTCATTATCGGGTCAGTCTGTTGCGCCACGAGGGCTGCTGATAAGCTTTTCTAGCAGGGTTTTCTTAGCCGTACATGCCAGACAGGCAAATGCTGTTACACTTGCGCTGTCTGGGATGTACTGTAAAACCTTGGGTTGTCAAATCAGAAAAGAGTATATCTTTCAGATCGTCTTTTAGTAGACTTTAGATTCGTGAAGAGCACGGCTAACAAAAACCCAAACCCGCAAGGCACAAGTTTTATTCTTTTCCACTCACCTGTTGTAGATTGTCTCATGCACACCAACTGACTCCATGCCAAGAAAGGCTGGTTGAAAAAGCGCCTCGGGGCATCGAAACCGTTCACTACCAACCACAATGATTTGGCCATCAGGTAGCTCATATTCCTTCTCGCATTTTCCAATGCTGGAGGACAGTTCCCTCTCAAAGTCAAGTGCCACATAGCACAGCTTCTCCTTGATGTCCCGGACGATTTGGCGTTCAGCTAAATGAAGCCTCGTTAGATTGACTTTCCCACCCGCGCAAACTTACCAGTGGTGCTGAAAGAATAGCCACGCTCAGTCACCAGCTTGGTCAGATAGTCAGTCAGGTCTCGTCCAGCCAGGTCGAGTCTTGAGATTGCGTGAGGTAAGGCGTATCCTAAAAGGACATACATAACGTTACTGTATACTTTTCCACTCATAGCTTCTTTGACTTAGTGCCGTCTGCAGAGCACGGCACTGCTGTCTTCATTCACAAATAGACAGGAGCTTTCCCCACTTTGGCTACAGGAGGAGTCTTCCATCGCACTTTTAGACTAGCTAGTCCAAAATTTTGAATAAACTACGATTGCTTGGATTGTCCAATCTAATCCATAAAATCCAAAATCTGTTCTGGTTGTGGTCTCGCGCGACTTGCCTTCGTAGATAGGGACGATATGGGTGACGCCATCACCTGAATCCAACACAATTCCTGTCGTCCGTCCGCTCGCGTACAAAGATAGAACCGCTTGAATGGCCACGTACATAGCGGGCACAGTGAACGTTTCGAACATGATCTACAGTACGAGACCGGAGTGAAATAGTGACCTTTTCAGCCCGAGCCAAGGCCTACCTGGGTCATCCTCTCCCTGTTCATTTTCGGATTCAGTGGTGCCTCGGTGAGCAGTACGGCGTGCTCGTCGGGCGACACCCTGAGCTCATTATAGAATATATGGTGCCATATTTTCTCCATGTCGTCCCAGTTGGTAACAATCCCATGTTCGACAGGGTACTTCAATGTGAGCATGCCTCGCTTAGACTGAGCCTCATCGCCGATGTAAAAATCCTTTTGCCCAATGCCGAGCATAACACCTTGATGCCTTGGGCGGCCAACAAGGCACGGGAAGACACACTTTGGCACTTCTTCCCCTGCCAGGCCAGCCTTGCCCATTCCTGATCCATTGTCGATCACGATCGGAGGCTTGTCAATAACGCACTGATGCTGGAACTGCTGGGGAATCTGGAATGTGCAGAGATCACTGCTGATACCTTCAAATCATTTCATTTAGACCCACCTGAATGTCCGCACAGACATCATCCTTCCTGCTGCAATCGTCGACTCGATATACACAGGCCCCACTCAAACTTCGGCATCTCAGACCCTCGATAGTTGGGAAGGCCATGTCCGATTGTCGTCTTTTTTCTGTTGGTGGCACCTGAAGACTCGACTCCATCGTTGAAAGAATATGCTTTGTATAAAGTGCCGCCACCGCTTGCTGCCAGTGCAGCAATCGGGCATAAGCGTAACGCTCTGTGAGCAGGCTTCTGACAATAGCATAAGCTTAGTCAGCCGTGTGTCAGCATTCGCGTTTGTCTAGAAAAAGACATATGCTTGAGCTGCTTTATCATTGCGTTACAAGAAGTTAAAAGGGGAAATTTCTACAAGCATTTGCGCTAGGGTACTACTACCGCTTCCGACCGAGCAACGATATAGCCTAAGCGGCTGGCTCATAACTACTAGCACAGTGCATGCATCAACAGTTGTGTCCACGAACTCTGAAAAATTATTTATACCTGCTGGTCTTAAAGTTCAAAGAATAACATACAATGGCGAGGATGAGATATGTACAGTGTGTATGTGCTTTGCCAAAATCAGTCTCTCTCACCAATCATATTTCTCACCATAACGTTTGTCATCTTCTCGGGTCTTGTTCATCCTTCTGAACAGCGCTGATGAGACACAAAACACCATCTTTTGTTTGCATGTTGCTTGATGATTCACAGATTTATGAGCGTTAACTACATGCAATTGTTTCGCTTTACTTGAATATGGCCGACCTGCACACTAAAAATTACTTTACTGGACTGTGACTCACTTTTACCTTGCAAAGACAGGGCAACGAGCCCAACTTTACACTACCATATGCCCATGATGGCAAACCATAAAACCAGTCAGTCTTGATTTTGGCTGGAGTGCTCTTCAACGCGTGCGAGATGGCGCCGATCAATGGAGCGATCGAGGCAGGAACGTTTCCGCTGGCACTGGCGATATTTGCGAGTTGTTTGGTGCTCGTTTCGATGATGCTGGTCATTGTGCAATGCTGCTGCGAGGAGAAACCCCAGCCAGCACGCTTTTATAGCCTCAACCCAAACAGTCCAAATTATTGCGCCGATTGCGCCCACGTGCACATGTACGGGCTGCCCAAAGACGAACCCTACTCCGACAGGGACGACCGAAGATCCGGCTCCATGGTCTCAGACTTCCATGGCAACAATAGGGGCAGAGACGGTGGACGAGCCAAATATGATCGACTCCGACAGACACAGCGAACCATGAAGGACAAGTATCGTCAGTCCGATGAGGATTCAGGAAGGACCAGACCGCCCAGCGTCCCATCCGATCCCCGCTCCTTCGCTAAGCCTCAAGGCTTCGTAAGTGACTGGAAGCCGCTGGCGCTTTCTGATCTTAGCCCCGCCTTTTTAGAAGTCCATCCACAATCCGGTCTACAAAACTTTGTACCACGCCAAGTCGGACGTGTTCGATGCTGCCATGGGCAAAGGCAAAGGAGGACAGGTGAGTCGATTCGAGACCCGTTTCTCTCAACTTACTTTGCGCATTTTAGAAGACTGGAGGCGCTGGAACGGTGGCCGTCGGAGATGTAGGTCCTTCGTAGGAAAAGGCGATTCGCTTTCCCACACGTCTTTCGTTGCAGTCGCGAATGCGGGCAGCTCAGCAGAATCCGGCCTATAAAACCTTGTACGACGCCAAGTCGGGCGTGTTCGATAAGGTGCGTACAAACTATGGGAACCTAGTTTTCTGAAAGTAGCTGACTCTTTTCAGACTCGAGGGAATACTCGAACTGGCGTTAAGGTAAGCAGGGGGCTGGTTGTCAGACAGGATGTCATCTCGTCCCGTTTCAGGGCCAAGGAACGAAAACGTTGGCACGGAGCGACGTAAGAGATCGATGCTAAGCCTCGATTCCGTCTGAAGATTTTATATTTTAGGCTGGGATGACGGCTGCTCAAAAGAACCCCGCCTACAAGACGCTCTGGGGCGCCGAGTCGAAAGTCTTCGATGCCAAGGTGAGCCTCGCCATCGTGTTTCTTATTGGCATACGGTGTCTTTTTATTCGATTTTAGTGATCGCACATGGACGCAGCGAGATCCGGGAAGCCGTCTCTTGGATGCTTGTGTCTGTAATACTCCCCGTATTTGCGACAATTGTATGCTTGAATGCGTGCGAAAATCAAACTTGAAGTAAAGTCGTTGATCGACTTAGGAGAGCTCTTTTCAGGATGGTAAAGTTTCTGCAGGTGGGCAGGATAGTCCTAATGAGGTGTCAGTCGTACTAAAAAAGTTTTCAGTGAAACCAACGTTTTTATTTTCGCCAATCTGCGTCATTGATCGTAGAATGGCCTGTGTGGACATGGATTCTAAAAGGTACCGCCCTGACCTCACTCAGAAAAATCAGATATTCGACGTCCAATTATCCGGTGTTTCGACTAATATCCTCTGCGGACAAGCAGAGAGAATCACTAAAACAGTCATCTAGAAAATACTTTTATCAAAAAGTGCTACGTTCATGCTTCACGTCCTTAGAGTCACAGCATGCGAGCTTTGCGAATAGCCACGGCCATGGCTTTAGCGGGCCTACTTTTACTCTTTTACCTTTCATTGCATCGCTTCATATCCGCACTCGCCCTTCGCAATAATCTGTTCGCCGAGCCCTCGCCGAGCTATAATCTGTTTCTATTTATGCATACAGTGTGACCACATTTGACTATTCTGTTTTCGATTCGGCTTTTCTTTCTGGACGGAAAAACGCAAATCTGCAAAAATAGTTTACAGTTCCTCAGCAAAATGGGCTCGCTGTTTATCTTATCTGACAATGCAGCCTTCAATGAGTGGGTGTACAGTAGTTGCGAGGCATATGTGAAAACGCTGTGATATTTTACAGTTTTTTAAACCAGTCCAATAAGTTCTCAGATATTCCGTCATTGTCCCAATCGCTTTGGAGCAAAGTCCATGGCGCGACACATGAGCCAGAAAATACTCTCCTTTGTTATGGCAATCTATGAATGCCGAATTATAATCTGTTTCTGTTTATGCATACAGTAGGGTCCTACCTAATATGTTTTTTTACATGTAATATGTTTATGAGACACAAAGCAAAATATAAGTTCAACAAAAACCAAAAGCATCATAGCCTTATTCACATTTTATCATATTATCAGCCCTTCTCCTTCTACCCACCCCATTCTCCAAAAGCCATGATGCCTGTTTCACTGTCACTGGAAGACCTATCCTCAAATGCTCACAAGAGACAAAGGACAAAAAATACCCGCAAATCAATATGCTATACGACTTCTAAATCACTCATATGAAAAAGGGAAAGTAGGATATGCTTGTCCCTGCATACTTGTGAAGTCTACAAAAGACACTCTTTTAACCAAAATTTTTTATTTTTGTACTTTTATTTTTATTTATTTAATTTTTTTTTTCAAATTCAGCTCTCAGACTTTATCCTGCAGGAATCGCATACAAAACCTCGATAAAACACCTAATATGCCCTTCCGTGCTAAACGCGGATGCCATGTGCTGCATTTTCCACGTTCATTCCAATAATCACCTATTTTTACAAACTCGCTTATGTTTTTCACAAACAAAAGCCTTCAATAGGCTTCATGGCCATGCCCAGTGTTTACCGTACCAAATAATGGGCCCTAATCATACAGTCCTTGTGTTCCATACGTTATGGGATTCACTACCTTTTTTCTCACAGTTATTCATCTTATTCATCAGTGCAGCTGCGCTTTCAAAGATTTGCCTGCGTTGACTAGTTATCTAAGTTTCTTGTAAATTTCTGATTAATTCTAAATGAACATGAGTAACCAACAGCTGGCTGGTTCGATAAATAATGAATATGCATTTCAGGTAAATGATATCGGCAGAGTTCCAGAGGAACGAGATTGTCACTGACGAGGAGACACTGTGAACAAGTGGCTAGCGACTGGTTCAGCCGAGGCGTTCAACTTATTTTTGAGAATACCTCACGATCAGGAAAATCTAAAAAATTGCTGGACAAAATTGAAAAAGATTAAAATGGCCAATTGCTCTGACTCACAATCATCTGCCAGAGATTTCTCGTCGCTGTGTTCGAACACTGTCCTTTTCACTAGCACTGCCTTCACGCAACCGCAGTTGGAAGCCTACTGTCGAGTTAAATCTGATTGGGACGAAGTGACTACTAGTCTGGATGCCACTATCGGCTACAGCATGATCATATCGGGAATCATCGGCCTGATTGGTAGTGTTCTCATGCTGGTCACCTTTCTCGATAAGTCCATGTCGGCCACTGGATACTCCTATTACAAGGCCATATCTGCCATTGAAATCGTGCACATGGTGGTCCTGATCGAATATGGAGTGATCAGAATTCTCCATTTTCCACCCAGTCACGCGATGGACATTTGGAACCAAGCATTCGCGTATGGTTGGTCCTTAGGTGATTGGGTCAAGTTGAGCGTGGCTGCTTTGACCGTGTTCGTGTCCATCGAGCGGTTCATGGCCATCTGGATGCCAATGACGTTCGCTGCTTTTGTTGATCGTCGTCGCGCAGCCTACACCGCAGTGGCAGTGTCCATGGCTCTGGGTGGAGTGCATGGTTTCACGTTGGTTCTATTTCTGATCGATTCGATCAATAACTCAAGTAATGGTCACGATTCTATATTCGCCCAGGTCCAGAATGCTATCGGCTACATCAAGTTGACCCTGTGCGCGGTGCTGGCTGTACTGACGGCTAGCGTGGTTGCGGGACTGAGGATGAAGGCGAAACGAGTAGCTAAATTGAAGAACAAGACCCAAGGAAGCATGAACCAGTCCGAGAAAGAGCAATGGAAATCGACCAAGCTGCGTTGTTACTTGCAGTTGATCTTGGCCGTGAGCACATTGGTCGACCACATTGCTTGGTTCTCCTATCGAATGCTAGCTCTGAAGACAGATCAAGCCACGCCGGACGTGAATTGTGTGAGCTATGAGAGTGCCGTGATCTTCATGGGCTACAAGCAATTGATGGATTGCGTGGAAGTAGTGCAAGTGATCACAGGCGAACTGCTGCATTGTGGCAAGTTCTACTTGTATTTTATTCTACATAGTGGTTTTCGAAAATCGTTTTTCAAAGTTTTCAACAAAAATCAAATCGGTAAGCGTGGGATTTGACATTTAAAAAGCAGAAATGACGTGTTTCTTTTAGGCGCTAGCACAATGGGCGATCCTCGAACCCGATCGAATATCCCTTCCCACGTTCCCTCTCAATACCCGTCAGCAGTGTCGTGTACTATTCAGGTGGCACCTGTCAATGCCGCAGAGGACAAGCAGCATGAATGATAAGAAGCGAGGCTCGTTCCTTGTTGCATGGCACATTCATTGTTAGTGTAGCGCACCTAGAGTAAAACAGAAAATGTCACTTTGACGTATCGTCGGGGACAGAATTCATTATCACTGCTGGCCCACCTGGTCCCTATTAGCAAGGATACAATTTGTGCTTTAATGCTAACGTGCCAGAACAGAAATGTACACGAATGCACCGAAGCACGAGTGGGTATGCAGTGTACATAGACGTCGGCCTCTCATGCTGTAGCCAGAGTTAGAGAGGGCATCGACTGGTGATGTAGCAAAACATGTGGACAGCATGATCTTAGCGCGACCAACTACAGTCTTCAGTAGCATACTGATAGCGCTGGCCCAGGAGTCGCACTTTGCGTGGGCTGCATACGGAGCGCGGTCTGGAGACTGTATACGCCTGATGTGGTAAAATGCCAGTCAAGGCGTGACTTATCAGAGGCATTTAGTGCGACAAGTTGGCGCCTGTGGCACTGGGGTCAGAACTACCGTATGAGAGTCATTATCCAGGCCTGCACATCAGCCACACCAATGCCTGAAACACTGACTGGCATACTCTGGCTGCCCTCCTGCATTGCAAATTGATTAAAACAACAAGTTCTTACTTTTCTTGCCGTTCAATGAATTCTCAGCTGAAGAATAACAAGTTTTCTCGTAGCTGGTGGCTCGTTTTCTAAAAGCGCATCTCATTTGGCACGTCACACCTGGCGACCTTTTCTGGGAAAGGGAAGGTGCCACAAGCACACAGGCCACCACACACAGACCGATCAGTCACGAGTAGTGGTGGCGAGCTGTGCACAATGCTGTGACAAAAGCCGAAAGGTCTTTCGCAATTACTAGATGGACAGCCGGCTACAAAAAGACGCGAATCTAATATAATCGAGGAATGCAGGCTCACTGTCCTGCCTTGCACTGAGAACCAAGCATAAAACCAAATGGCTACTTCAACACGCACACAGGTTAGTATATGGATAGGCAGTTTCACAGACCTTACACAAAAGACTTGGGAGTGTTTTTGACATTTTTCGAGTGGGTCTTGACATCTTTTGAGACTGTTTTGACACTTTTCGAAGAAGTTTTGGCGCTTTTTTCAGGGCTTCCTCCAACCACCTTCTTTATACCTTTTCGAGAAGTTCGTTGTTTCGTGGCGCAGCTCTTCTTCGATCCGGCGATCACCGATGTCTCGATGATACTTTTCGATGACCTGTTCTGACCGGCGCCAGTAGCCGAGTTTGCATCCGTTTGATTTATATTTTCCATCTCGATCGTGACTGGTTTCGTTTCGTTTCCCTTGCTGTCTGAGCCTGATTCAGTTCGGGGCAACTTCGGGGCGCGTGGCTTCTTTATGCGTTTCTCCTCGTAACCGAAAAGAGCCATGGCAACACCGAACATGCCCAGGAGGCCAACGACAATGACCCCTATGCTGGCACGAACCATGAGCTTGGTTTCGTCACGCCAGGCGCAGAATGCTTGTTCACCGCAGTGGGTTCCGTACTGATCGCACGCTCGCATGATAACCAGGCCCGTCACAGCCGTTGCTGGCACAGCGCCTGCAATGAATCAAAGTGTGGAATGGCCACAACTTCTATGCTCCTTAGCACAACATACCCAGCAAACGCGAAGCGACAGCGCTCACGGCCAAGCCGACCACACGATCCTTGAACGGAATGCACCTGAAATTCAAAACGCTAGGAAATGAATAAGCGATCAACGTCTTTAGCTTACCGCAGCATGCATTGCTGGAGGGGATTGATGCGAACGAAGATGAAGACGGCAGCCCACGAACACGCTATCAGGAAAGCAACTGACCGAAAGTAGCACCTGGGTGCGATGCACTCCGCATCTTGCAGAAGAGTGACATTGCCGCCGCCGATCGTCCTTGGCTCGCTCTCATTCGAGGCTGGTGCGCAGCCACAGAAGGAAGTCTGAAAAAGTCAGCTATCATCAAAATACGAGTAGTACGAGTACCAACTTACCCCGTTCGTGCATCCGGCGAAGCAGGGAGAATAGTACTGGTAGTATTCTTTGATACGTGTCTTGGGATCCTGCATGACAAAACAGGCAGGATTGTAATCTGCCAGACTGCACCCGCCGCAGTGCTTGTTGCACATGGAATTCAGTGACTTGGTCCCATTAATGATCGGATACTCCGCCGTCACACCCGCAAATTCAGTCACATCGCAAGTGATGAACGAGGCGCACAAGAAAAGCAGGGTAATCGCGGCAGTGATGAGTGAGAAGCGTAAATTGGCGGATGTGCTTAACCGGAAATGATAGTGGATGAATGTGCCGCTCAAGGAGCCGACCATGGCGAATATGACCACGACCCCTGAACAGAAGGTATGCAGTGGTAGGCGTGCGAGGAAGAGCCCATACTTACCAGTCCCAATCCTGTTCCATTTGAGCGGTGTGCCGAACACGGACCACAGGTAAATGGGCATGAATGTGGAGACGCTGGTCACGACCATCATGTATGCACATTGCTCCACCAGCAACCCATCGTACGTCCAGTTGGTTAGGCATCTCTAAAAAAATGCAAATGCAACTTCCATGCTCAATAACGCAAAAATTTTCTCTTGCCGTTAAACTTTTCAGCAAGCCGCGTTGGGTCTTCGCTCCGCCTTCATCGTCATCGTCATGCCTCGCCGCTTTGTGGATGGGAGTTTTCTTGTTGGTGCCGGGTAGACAGTTCGGGAATCCGAATATAGGCAGGGATGCCGCTACCGACAGAAACGTGGCGATCATGATTCCAAGCCACCACGCTCCGATCCAGTCGTGGCTGTTTTTGGCCAGCGGTCTAGTAAAAATGTGGAATCGGATCGATCCGTACAGCATGTGGAATAAGGAAAGACTTACACGCGCATGCCTTTATCGATCTCGAGATAGATTTCACTGACCATCTCCGCATTGATCATGAAGCCGATAGCAGAGCCCAACAGCATGAACGCGTGAAGCGCACCCGTATACAGAATAGAAGAGTCCGGGGACACGTGCTCGTCCACTGAAAACGTAACTGGTTGTCAACTTACCTCAGAAAACAACAAGACAGCCTACTGTAGGCGATGGCCATCGTGAAGTAGGGAGCCGACCCGGCGCCGTTCAAGAATGTCCCGGCCATGAGCATATACTGGTAGGCTCGTAGGTTGGTTGCTTCGGTACACGTTTGCTCTTCGGGAGTGAATGGCCGGCAGCTTTGTTCAGGCCTGACTGGCGGCTCGTATGGATCGATCAGGAAATGAGGCAGCGCACACAAGGCAGATCCCGCTGCCGTGACCAGTGAACTGATACCGAGCCACTGCGGACGATTTACTCCTGGTCGAAACAAGAAAGCATGATTTCGCAGAAGTAGAATTCAAACTTTTCAGACCATTACCTCGAATGTTGAAGTAGATGACTGGAATAAATGCGACAGCCATGCCAACATCGTACATACACCTGATCAGGGCCAAGGAGACCATGGAAAAGTGATATCGGCGATGCAGCGTTTGCAAAGAGCTGCTGTAGATGCCATGGGCGAAGAACCCCTGCGAGATGGCAATCAGTGCCAACGAGACCAACAGAAATTGAGGAGAGCAGCACCATTGAAGGCAATCTGGCGTGAAGCTAAAATATTCTAAGACACATTAAGCACAAATGCAAGTAAATCTTGAATACTCACGATCCCCATCCGTATCGACCTCCTTCGTCCCGCTCGATAACGGCGATAGCAAACTCGGCATTGGCATTCACAAGTGCCGAATCACTTTTCGAACCGCTACTTTTCTCGGCTGACACACTTTTATCCCTCTTTTTGGATCCGGATTTCGATTTCGATTTGCTCTTACTTTTACTTTTACTTCGACTTTTCGACGCGGGACCGGAAGTTGCCTTTTTGCTGGAGGGGAGACTGCTGCTGACAGTTTGACTCACCGATTGGTTGGTCGGTGATTGAGACATTTCGACTGCAATCAACTGATTCGATCCAACGATTTCCAAGGAAGCACAAGTCTGACCGCGCACGACGGATGAGCAGACACTGATTTGGGGAGCATTCTGATCAGAGCACTCATGTGCGGTGACTTTACACTTCACATCCTGATGTAGTCTAGGTCATAGATCCTATGCTTCGATTGGATCCCTGATGTTTCGACTCGTAAAGTTCAGTTTCTGGAAATTTTCTCGGCCGATTTCCGTTTTCAAAATTTATTGCAAGATGAGGCTAAGCTATTACGGAAGAGTAATTATACAGGCGTGCTTGTCATTAGTTTTATGGAAAACTTTTGTTGCAGAATGCCGCTAACGATGTCGAACTCGAGGAGAACCTGCATTCGACAGTTCTGACTCGCAGGAATGAAAATGTGCCTCGCCTGCCGACTGCGCCAAGTTTTCTGTTGAGCTAAGTGTTTTCGGAAGCTACTTTCAGCAAAGTCACCAATATGGAGCCATCTGTGCCGAATCGCGCTAGAATCGAGGCTAGGACGCAGCTGTATTGTTGCGCAAGATACTGGTCCCACCAATTGGTCGCATACTTATCGTGACCGTGGAAATGGTCCACTCCATCGCATGAATCTACCGAGCCATCTAAGCCGCAGCGAATCGAAGCGATCGGACGCAGCTGTATTGTCGAGCAGGATGCCGGTCCTAGCAATTGGTCGAAGCGTTGGAAGTCAGTGGTCGAATCATTCGCGCCACGCCAGTGGGTCTGGATATGCCGGACGAGTGAAAGCAAGATAGGGAACCGTACAGAAAGTCCTGGGTGCGAATAGTGGTTGCTTGGGAGTGCTTGCGAAACATATTTTATTTAGCTTAGGTAGGTATCTCTTCTGATTGACGACCGATCGTGATTAGCCGAGCATAAATTGATTTTTCTGTTGGTCGATTGATTTAGTGGTCGACTTTGTGGTTCCGTCTGTCTGTTTACTGGGTAGCCTAGCTCGGTGTGATGTCGAATAAGAGGATGTTATATTGTTTTAAATGACGAGTGGGCTGTAAACTCTGTTTTGTTCGACAGCCGAGATTGTATACTCGTTTGGCCTCTATCTCTCCACTCGGACTACCTTGACGGTACCGACGGCCTGGCCTGCAATGTCAGCCAGGGTTTATGGTTCGCAAACCGACCTCCGTCACCGGGTATCACACCCGGAACGAGTCCTGAGCTACTCATTGTGCTAAGACGGAAATAGGTTTCGCGGAAAGATGGACGACCTCCTCGTTTGGTCATCATGGTATATCTATGAGAGCAGTGCAACGACGGCGAGGTAAAACGAGTATGCTACATCCAAATGGATACGACGATCAGTGTGGACCCGGTTGCATTCGGGTAAGGAGGCCGTGGAAAAGAACCAAATCTCCAATAAACGATTCGCCTACCATGTTCTATGCCAGAAAGCACCTAGATAGCTGCCTAAGTGGCTTCCTCTAATACTGCACCGCATCGTGGCCTAGTGGGTCATAGCATCTGCCTCCCACGCTAGGTTGGCTCCTACTGGGGAGGGCTCGACTGCCGCCTAAATGACTGCTAATTAAGGTATCCCTTAGCACTCAAAACCTTGTTACAATGCCTGGCTATATACACGTGGCATGGCCCCATCACAGTACCCCGATACAGGGTTGGACCAGCGCGCATTAGCTTAACTTTGCAAAAGTGTCATAACTGGCTGCTGATAACTATGGCCCACTATCAGTCCATGCGCGTAGTTAGGCCCTGCTTGCAAAACATAGAGTTCATGCTGATTCCTATTCTGTAGCTCCGAAAGGAGTTTTGCCAAATTTGAACTTGCTGCCAAATTATTCAGGGTATTGATGCGCAGGCTCAACGGCGGGCGCCCTGAGCAGACATTTTTCGGCTGTTCTCGAATCGAATCTAGGTATCCAGTTTTTTTTGGAGGGATCTATGGAATCTGGTTTTTCTGATACTCGTATAAAAGACCGGCCTCCAGGCTTCTTTTGCACTTGGCTTTCGTGGTCGCCATTTAGTTTGTCTGCTCCCGCATCGGATACTTGATCTGTTTTTGCAACATCGGCCTCGTCCTATTTGCTAGAATTAATTAGATTGCGATCAATTTGAAAACAATGCAAGCTCGATGCGCAATTTGCCTCGATTTCTTTCTCCCATCGGAAGTGGCAGCTCTTCGATGTGGCCACACATTTCATCGTGCGTGCTTGACGAGGTGGTTGGAACGATCGCCCACGTGTTCAACCTGCCGTTTTCCAGTTCGAGGGCCCGAAGACGTTATCGACCAATTGCATTTCGAATTCGGCCATAATGGCCCCATCACCGATCCATGCAAAGAACTGGCCGTAAAGGTAGGTGAATCGTGGCTGGTTGGGCTGTTTTACAGTAAGAGATAACCAAACCTACCCTAAACTGGACTGCTAGCACCCTGCTGATTCTTTGAAGTTCTAGTGCAATATCCTCGCCCTCCTTCGTTTCCTTGCTGCAGGGGCAGGCTGCAAGTTGAGGTCATAAAATATAGAGCAGCAGCATTAGGCCTGTGGAACCTGGGATGGCTCATCGTCACTTAGCTGAAGCGTTGGTCCCGCCTAGCTCGGGCCAGCAACCCTGACTGGGAGGCCGCAGTTCTACTCCGGCTCTAGCGGGCAGTTTTTAGAGAGAGAACCGGTCGTCTTCGACGGCTACTAATCTAGTAGGTGCCGCCTCTGGCCTTTGCACTCCGGGGGAGGTTTCGCAATCAGCTAGGGCATGTCCTAAGTTAGCATGATCAAATCATAATGATGTAGGATAGGACATGAAGTCTAGGCGATCGTGTACCAGACCCTGGCTCTGGAGTGGTGGAAGCCAAACCAGTAGAGAATCAGGAAACTGCCCCTCTAACACCAGTCGGGGAGGTCCCTCCTCTCGCCCAGCATCGTCCTTGGACACTGGTGCTAGCGCAGGATGCCCTCGTTTGGAGACACACAGAGGGAGGCTGCTGTGAGAGCAGGTCACCACGCAGCCTCGCTTATGGTCGGCTTTAGGCAAAACACGGGTTAGAACTCTCGTGGGGAGGTTGGGACGGCACGGGGTTCAACTTACAAAAGGTTTTAAAAAAGCATCAGGACTGTGCAGTGTGTGCGTCCACTACGGGTTTGACAGAACTTTGTTTCAGGCGGACGAATTAGAGGAAAAAATGGACGTATTGATCAGCGAAATGGATCAAAGAGTGAGTTTGTCTTTTCCGAATTCTTTTATCTCTAATCAAGGTCTTCTGCCGCTCCAAGCAGATCCGATTTTTCTTTCAGAATTCCGAAATAGATTCCTTATTCAAGGAAGTGCGCGATCGGATGACCGAATTCGGCACAGAGTTGGAAAAAATGAAGAACGAAGCAAGTTTACTGCCTCTTACTCAGTCATCTTCCTCTTACTAACGCTCCTCTTTTTTAGCGAAAAAAGATCGTAGAACACAACCGTGACCTGAAGACGGCCAACATTGGTTTGCGGGCGGAAAATATTCGTTTGAGAAGATTAGTCAGCGATTTTCAAGCGTAAGAATTTCACTCTTAAAAAATCCCTTTTTTTAAACCGGATTTTATTTAGTTCTCAAAAACCAAAACGTGCAATTCCTCTACCGCCACCATCGCCCTCAGTGCATGCTCTTCGACGACCAGCAACTACCATGATTGGGCCGACCCGAAGATATGCAACCACCACCGTCTCGAGAAATAATACGGGCATCAACAGCGGAGATCAGGAGAATGAAGGCGGTCGTGGCCGACCGATCCCTCGACACCCATTCGCGCGTCCTCCAATAACGTCGATGGGAAATGGTCGTCGCCAAAACAGCACTCTGCAAGCAGCTAAGATTTCTGTGGCGAAGGCCGAACAAGTCATGAAGAAGAAATGACCAGACCAAAATTTATATTCAATTTTTTTGCACATTCCATTTTTTTAAAAATAACCAAGTTCGTAATTCAAAATATTTTTCGAACTTACCAATTTGCGAGCGTTTTCAAAGTGCAGTCCCTCATCGGAAGGTCAGGATTAGGCCGTCGTGCTCGCAACTTTTATCAGCTTGATTGCTTTATGTGCAAATTTTCTGCTGGTCTAAAATTTGTCAAATCAAAATGCACATTTTTCATATTTCGCGCTTTTAATTCAATTTTTTGTGCATTTCAATAAAGATTCGGGAAAAGGGGACTTGCTTGTAGACTCACGAGGATGGGTGGACAGTGGCCGTGGTCGACCGTCCTCCAATGTCCAAATGGCAATGAGCAAGAAAGTGGTGGTAAAGGGAGAATTTTTTCGAAATTCACACGCTTATGTTATGAAATTTGCACACTACGCGTTCGCAGTTTCTATTACGTTCGTTCAACGATATGCGAATTTCTGTAATTCTCTTTTGGAACAATGCACGTTTTGTATTTCGCTTTCGAAATTCAGGTTTCTGAGCATTTTAGCAAACGTGCGCCAGCTGTCTAGCCTGAGATCTACTCGTACACTTTGACGCCTCCGTGTACGATTCTCAGACAGAAATGCGCGCTTCAGCCAATCCACATCCTGGCCGCACAGAACGACCGTTCATCAGATCCCACTGGGACAACTCGTCCAAATTAATTTTTAGTTACGAACTCCATGAAATAGTTACGCCTATACACAAATACGTGCCACAAACCTCTCACTTCCGTCAAACGGAAGTCCGTACTCGGACACAATGCAACATGAAAAGACCCTTCTAGACAGCTCGTTTCTTTCTCTTCCTTGTGTCATGGCCAGCATCGCCATTCATTCCATCCACCGCATTCCCATTCTCCGTGCTCTGCCTCTTTGCCGATGCCGACGGGAACATTTCGGCCATCCGTTGTTTCATGAACGTCTCCAACCTCACCCCGCACTGATAGACGGGCGCCACTGGACCATTATACGTTCGACAATTCTCAAATATCAATTCCAAATCGGCCACAAACTCGTTCACACCACCATACGCGTTCTTGTACACTTTCGTCCGCACACTGCTCAAATCCATGGGCCTCTTGATGATAGTAAAGTAATCCGGTGCCTGAAAAATACTCCTGCAGGTAATCAACTGAGCCGCGGTGGCTTATCAGTTGGTCAAGGCTTTGGTCCCGCATCGCTTGGACCAGCAACCCCCAGTTCTGTTCTGTTCTGCTCTCACGATCAGAGTCACTTCAACGGTGATTTAGTAAGTCCGTCGCTGGCCTTGCACACCAGACCCTGGATAACTCACCCACAGTCGAGTAGAGGATCAGGAAACTGGTTCCCGAACACCAGTCGGAAAGGCCCCCTCATCGCCCTCGCTAACCCTCAGACGCTGGTGCTGGAGGTGCATGCCCTCGTGCGGAGGTGCTCCTAGTAAAGACGGACGGAGGGAACCTGCCATGAGAGCTGCTCTCTCACTCCCTGGCTTATCATCATGACTGCTGCTTAGCCAGGCAAACCGGGTTGCAAGACCCGTGGGGAACTGCGGGACACAGAGCTCAACCCACAAAAATTTAAAAAAGTAAGCAGCCACTTACAATTTTCTTCGTCACTGGTTTTTGGAATGGCCAAGCATCCTCGTGCGATGATAACGCTTGCAACAGCTGCATGGCAGTCGCTTGCCAGTTGTCATTTTTGATGACAGGAGCAACCGTCGTTATCTTGGCTGGACTTGGCGCCAAGGAATGATACGTCTTCAGCGAGCCCACAGACGGAGAATGATTACCATTGTTGGTGACGCTGATTTTCTTTTTGGGCGATCTGTAAACAGAGAAGCGCCTCTATCATTTCTCTTTTGGGTTCACAGTCAGTTCCCTTGCCCAGAATTCTACCCACTACCCAAAATAATGATACACTGAGAAAGCTAATTATCTCCAGCAGACGCCATTCTAAAATGTATTTATGAAAAAGAAAACCCATCTTTTTCCAAAAAGTTCGAAATTTAAAAACTGGCGGGAAATCTTGCTCCTAACCTCGCCCTGTAAAACCAAAGACCTCTGCTGTTGTCCTAGCCCCTCCCACACCACCAAAAAATCCAAAGCCTACTTTGACGGATCCGCTTCCATCTCCTCGAACGACTTGGGTCTTTTCACCACTCGACCAGTCCTTGTGCTCGTCACAGCACTTGCAGTCGCCAAAAGGCGCTTTGACACATCGCGATAGTCCAACGTAACTGAATGCTGACCAACCTCTGACCCGGCATCGCTATCGTTGAAGACAGCCAATCGATTTCGAGGCAACGACGCCACACTGTCGCTATCACCACCAGCCGGTGTCGGAGCTTCGCTGACACAATTTTCGCATTTCCATCGACTAATATCAGCTTTCGTCCACTTTGACGATCCGGACGGCACGGCGCAGGATGGATGATAAACAGCGGAACAAACGCTGCACGCAAAACGACGCTTGGCCCCTTTCAACGAGCTTTGGCATCCTTCGCAGTACTCTTCCTCCCTAAAATAGTAGCAAGGCAGTCATCAGATCTCGAACGATGTGTCATGCGTGTCAGAATATACTGTACCAAGCCCACTTTTACCCTTCCCGCACTTGTATCGGTAGACACCTACACTAACGATACAAGTGCGCTCACGATCGGCTATAGGTCGGGATCAGCGCAATCCACGCAGTGACACTTCTAAAGAAACTGCAAAGACAGATAAGCCATGCCAGCTTTCCTCTTACATCCCTAGAATTGCGCAGAGCTGCTACAGGCTATGATCAATCAGACAGTAATTCCCAGCCAAGCGTGCTTTTGTCTTATTTCTATGCAGATTCCCCGTGCCTACTGTAAATTCGCCAACTCCAGGCACCTCCCGCTATCTTACAACATAATCGACCCCATCCCTGACCCACACCCGCCCTCTACTCACTCATCATCGATTCCATCCAAATCGTCGTCCTCCCCTTTCTTCCCCATCGCTCCTCCAACTCGTTGTTGCGGCAGAGTTTTGGGCACGCAATCGGGACAACTCCAACGACGGGTAACCGGGTCTGGCATGGTCGTAGCTGGCGGCTTCAAACACGCGCTGTGATAAAGACGCTCGCACACATCGCATTCCAGAAATGTTTGCACATCGCCCTTTCGTCTACATAAACGACACTTCATTTGACTCGTCGACTTGTTCCAAGCGATAGCACTGTCCAGGGTTGCCACGTGAAGATGCAACTGGGCGTACGAAGTGGCTGAACTCAATGCCGTCTTCCACAGTTCCAAAGAATTGGTACCTGAAAATCAAACATTATTTGAATGCCTCCGATCATCGAGAAGAATGAGACCTTTTTCCTCCCGACCTCTTGTAGACCAGCCACATTGCTGTCTCCCTCGGTGTGTCTCCACTTGGAGCGCCCCTACATAAGCCAATGTGGTGTATGTGGCGCAAGTTCAACAAGGGTTTCCAAACCAGCCCCAGGCGCCGGGAGTCGAACCTGCGACGAGCCCAGGCACTGCCTACAAATACGGACTGACCACGCCTCTCTCACACGACCCATCCTCTCCTTACCTGTTTCGATGAACTCCCCTTCCACATATCGCCCATGCGGTTCCACAAAAGCTTTCCGATAAGCTTTCGTGTGCAGTGCCAACACCAAATCCAACAAATGCTTCGCGTAAGCTCGAATTTTCACCGAGTCACCCAACGAATCCTTTACATTCTCCTGCCCAACATCATCGCCACCCAAGTCGATTTTCAATGCCGATTTGTCTTCCATTTCTCTCACTTCCGGGTGTGCTTGCACCACCGTTTTCTTTTCGATTGCTTGACGCCATTGCTCTCGAACTCGACCCTAAACCAAACGCATAAATGCCCGGCCACTACTCATCTCATCAACCCTACTCACCCTCAAACCACCAAAACTGCCCGACGCCAATCGTTCTTCACAATCCAACAAAGCCTCCTTCAACGTCTCCTCGCAGTAGGCTTGCACTTGCTCAATCGATTCTGGTTTCGAATCATCGTTCATCGATGGTTCTAGAAGCAAGTCGGCCGGACACTGGGAGAAGGCGCGTTCAATGAACGGACGGAAAAATTCCAAATTTTCCAATAATTCTGATTCCCGAAATCCTCGTCGATTCAAAGCGGCCGTCAATTCATCGAACGCTTCCCTCGTATTGATCAAATACCATTCGTCCTGAGTCCAATGCGTATCGTGCACAGGACAAGTCTCCATATTACCCGTGCAAACCAACAATTGCCTCTTCGTCGCCAGAATAGCTCGTGGGTCCGACTTGATTGCGGCGTATCCAGCCACTCGATCGATCGCAGTCCCTTCTTCTTCGGCGCATTCTCCAATCGTACGATCGAAACGTTCCACAATAACAGCGCCCAGGCTGGCCAGAAGATTATATTTTCTATAGGCCCGATCTCGACCCAAAATAACCATACCGCACGCCGTTTGAAGACGATAAATCTCTTCGACCAAACGACGTTCGTCGCCGAAGAATATTTGCCTTTGCACTTCTCGTATGTCATCGATTTCTTCCAACGCTACTCCTTCATAATCGACCTCTTTCATTACAGTCTTGATTTTCTCTTGATTCGCTTCATCGATCGAGTCCCACGTGATTTCTCCATTCGTCTCTCCGTTCTCATTCTTCGGCAACGCTTTTGGCAAATACTTACGAAGACGCTGTACAAACGTTGACGGCCTCTCCGGATCATATTTTTGATCATCGTTCAATTGTCCATGCTCTAAAACAGCCGCCGCACGTGCTTCTTGCTTACAAATCTTGGCCGTCAAAGCTTCGCGATCGTGTTTCTGATCATTCAATTGTAATTGACGAATTTCGTAACGCAAAGCTTGTAATCGTTCCGTTTTTTGTTGCAACGGGAATCGCATGGTTGAAAAAGTCAACAACTGATTCATCAAAACTGTCAATAGCTTCAAGCGAGACACTAAAACGATGAAAAAGTCAGACAAATCGGCAACTTTATCCCCGCATACCAAGTCATTACCTGCGTCCAGCTCGAACACGGTACATCGTCCAAGTTTGTCCATCAATTCTGGATTACGCGTTCGAAACGTCATTCCAGGATCATCCCAGCACTACAACACAACAGCTATATACACAGCTGCGTTGAATCAACTAACATTCTTACCCGATATCCACCACGACTTTGATATCGAAACCGACCCGGATTCGTGCCAGGATAATAACCACTGGCCGTCAGGTGCAGACGAAGCAATTCAGTCAACGTAACGCTATCCACGGGCAAATGACGAATACTCATACCTAAAATTTAGATATTTTTATCCACCCAAAACTTCCTCCAGTACACTCCCACTTACCGTGCGTATTTCGAACGCTTTCAGACGCCCTCGTAGCCTCTTCGATCACCGTCCCATAATACGGATGATCAAGATCGCAGTTTTCATGTTGCAAATCTTCACGATTATCCAAATTAGCTTCGTCACCATCCTCTTCGGCCAATCGACGAAATACTTGATCCAAAAACATCTTGAATAGTTTGGTCAGCGTGGACGCCCCTCCACCTTCATTCACATTGGCACCATCTTCGTTCTCGACTCGATCCATATCCTTCGTTTTCAATGCTTCGTATAACATCGACAGCGTCACTCGAACACCGCCATCGAAAGCAATCGGAAAATATTCTTTCAAATTAATTTCATCACCAAACGAAGTCAAAAATTCCAAAAGAGTCAATACATCGCCGAAATATTCTATTGGTAGGAATGACGCACATTTTATTCGTGGCAAATCAGGCAACGGTTGATGATCGTCGCACAGCAAATCATCGCGTGGTTTCCTCCATTCCAGCAAAGCTTCTTTTTCTCGTCGTTTTATTTCTCGACTACGTTCTTTTTCCTTAAAAAAAGCAACTTTCTTCGAAAACCTTTTTTTTAAATTTGAGAAACCTCACCTCATCTTTTGCCCTCTTAGCTCGTTCCCGTAATTCGGCCAAGATTTGTTCATTCAATTCTACATCGATGCTATCCAACGGGAAATCATCCAAAGTCAATCGCTTTCCACCACCGACGATATTGTATCGATTACACTCGTCAATGAGTGAAGCCAGTGCCAATTGTTGTTTTTCTACGACTTGCCTTAATTTTAATTCTTGTTCCGTCATAATGTGAACGGGCGATGGTGCACGTTTCGATTTCGTGCTCGATCCTTCCGAATGTTGTTTTCGACCACTAGTTGTACTCGGTTGAGCTTCTTCTCGCGTCGTTGCCAGAACGCTTCGACGACTGGCTGGTGTACGACGAAATATTGGTAATGGACCACCGAACACATCTCGACACCAATCCATACGATCCACGTTGTACTCGCGAGCAGTGGACTCCTAGAAAAGAAAATTAAAATAGCAAAAATTTCGACTGAATCGCAAAAGATTTACCCGCACGATCCAAAATCCATTCAGAGGTTCGCAAACATTTTTTACAAATATACGACATTTCTGTTTCGTAAATAAATGGCGCCTTCGTCTGAAATCAAAATCTTGTCGAAAAGCTTTCATAAAAAATAATAAAATACTTACAGAATTTCTTGAGGCGATAGCTCGGCTTTTGGACAAGATGCCAAAGCGGGCGAATCGGGATCCAACGAGACCAAATCGTCCAAGCCCTTTTTTGGTAAGATTGCTACCACGTACATGTAATCGGAGGCTGGTGGGGCCCGGTAATCAGCTTTCGGCTTTCGTCGGCCACTGAAACAAATAAAGATGAGTTTCGGTCACTGGTGAACATGCGAAATACGAACCTTGCATAGACCTCGTCTTGATCCTCCTGATCCTCCTCGTCCACTTTTAGTCCTCCTTTATTCGCCGACGTACTCGCAGAGTCGGTGGATCGTGAACCAGTTTTGGAATTATCGCTACCCACGTATTTTACTGCCAATACTTGCGCGAAGGATCTAAAAAATGATATTAGTCAATGGCCAAATCTCGAACTGGAATTAGGTCATGTCGCAAGGACTTACTTGGACCCGTTATAACAGACTTCTACAATTTCGCTGATCAAATACCGTTCGCGACAAAAGCTCCAAATATCGAACACTAGATCGTCGATACGTCCACGACAAGTCATGGAAACGAGGAACATCAAGGGCCGTTCCAAACTGTCAGGAAATACGTCCAGCGATTCTTGAGCTGCACGTTCCGAGTTCAAGGCTTCCTATAATAGTAAACAAAACATTAAGGAATTCGCCGGCCATTCAAATTCTTTTTTCAGTTCCCTCATCACAGGAAAACCATACCTCGTAAGTTAGCCCAGATCGTCCAGTGGCACCACACGCCCAAACTAACGAGTTCAGTAAGATGGTCCGTTTGAAAAATTCACTAAAACGGGCAAGCAACATCGTCGCAAAACGAACATGAGAATGAATAATACTTACTCGTAATCAGTGAATATCTCTCCAGTCAAAGCGACGTAAAATACTTCGTCGTCAGGTTGTAGATTTGGTGGAATGGGAGCCTTTTCGAACGGCTCTTTACGCAATAAAGGCATAGCGGATGTTTAATGGTTTCTTCTGTCCGGAATCAATCTTTTTAGCGAAAATACTAACAAAATTCTTCTTCTAAAACGACTTTTTGAAAATTCTGATCGTAATTCAAGGACGAATATTGACGTCTCGTATGAGAAGGAAAAAATGAGGTGGTTAAAATAACTCCTCACCCTAAAACTCGTCGTATAGAATAAAGACGCCGAGTCCGGGACATTGGGCAACCGCTCGTCGACAACGTTTGCGATCGATGAAGGCTGCGGCTGGGCTGCCGTCGCCCGCGCGAAGGCGAACAACGCCAGAATCATTCCATTCGCCTAGCCTCGTTCGTGTACACGAGCCCCTCGCCTATCTGTACCCGTCGACGAGGCCTGTTTTAAGGCGCTTACAGTAAGACGCAGACGACACAAAGCCGCATTCAAGCGCACATTTGGGACAGTACTCAAATGACGTAAGCAGAAAAGGCGGTAAACTTGAATCGTATTTTTAAAAATGCATCAAGTACACCCTCAGTACAATCAAATAAGAATATCGATCCATATTCGATTTTTTGGTAAATTAGACACAAATGCCGATTTTTCATTTGCAGAATAGACTGTAAAGTGAACTTTTTGTCTCCTGAGTCGCAGATTTAGTCATTGTCGTTTCTGCTCTAGTCGGGAGCGGTCGGTTCTAACTTATGCTCATAGTAGCATATTCCTTCATCAATTTTTGGTATATCGATTACTATTTTACTGCAAAATCGAGGAAAAAAGTAAGTTTTTTTCACCTCGAGCTCATGCATCATCTCGCCACTTTCGCTCTGCGTGCTTGGCCCGTGTTTCATTCACTAAACGCGAAAGTTATGAACGTCGAGCATTTTCCAATCTTCTCGCCCAGGCTCCAACTATGAATAGTAAACGGCCATTTGCCAGCAAAGCGAAAAGGATAGGATTAACATATTGAACCAAGTTTTGATTCATACCTCGTGTGGGAAGGCATGCCTTAAAGGGCACACCCTACTTCTCACTACGCCCATTCCCATCTTTGTTGTGTTTAGATTACGTAGGTATACGACTGAGTTTATAGCGCAATAGTCGTCAAGTTCATTTTGGAACTTTTATTTGAATGTTTTCTTTTGGGAGGCGGGTTTGCAACCGTTTTGAACTAATCGACACGCCGCGTTCGCTTTTTTGTGCGTCCTACCACTTTTGATGGCCGGCTGATCCCTTCAAGTTCTGCCCCCCCCCCCCCCCCTCGTCCAGTGCTCTGGGAATGAATATGTCACATTTGCATGTTCTTTGCATTATCTCACCGCCACGCCATCAGCCACTTTACTCCTTGCTCGGCTGGGTCGGCAGCTCGGTTTGATGACGTGGTCTTGGGAAAGGCTTCTGGCGCTGACACTTTCTTCGATTCTTGCGAATTTTTGGGTTTCTAACTTATTGTAGTGTATCTGTTCGATTTTAGACATTTTCTACGCTTTTTGAAGTCGACTGGAATCTTCGACAATGTCGTCCAGTTCGAGTGGCAAGCCTCCTCCGGATAAAAATCGTAGCGAGACGGCACCGAAATCTGCATCCGTGTCAATGAGACCGAAAACTAGTCTAATCGATATGCAACGACCGAAATCGATAATCAATACGCCCAGTAGTGCTTCGTTGTGGGAACGACTGAAAGGTACGTTTCGATGCGAGGGGACGCGGAAGGGTTGGAAGGAGCTGTGTGGAGTCATCCATTGTGGTATCTCTGTATCTGCATACGAAGTCCATAGTAATCTCTTGACCTCCTCGCGATCACTGATCGATCTCGACTTTGGTGCGATCGATTATCAATTTTGGCGTAATCAACGATAGTCTACAGTTTGATAAATTTATTGATCGAGTTTGATCTCGATACGATCCGTGATCAATCTTGACCTGACTAATCGTCATTGAACGATCCCAGTGGTCATTGGTTAATCGTGACCATATCAATCGATTTTTCGATTAGTGACCACTTACCAATCGATTTGTGGCTCCTCTTCGCGGATCATATTTCTCAGTTAACCTACCCTCTTCTTCCAGGGAAGGTTCGATCGAGCACGGATGTGAGCAGCGATTCTTCGAGTCTAGGCACAACAGATTTATCTTCATCAGCGTTGTGCGAAAGTCCGACCAGTAGTCAGCCCCCTAGCCCGACCATCTCGGCCATGGATGTGGTCACGCCCGATCAATGTATCGACATGTTACGAAAGCCCAGATCGAAAAATTATTTGGCTGTCAAAAAACGAATCGCCGAGGCCGATGCTGATTGGATTGAGGTATGAGAGGCAGACAAGTGTAGGAGACTTTAATCCTGAATTTTCAAATCTTCCCGCCATCACAAATTTTGAATTTCTTGGCGAAAAGTTTTTTTAGCCATTTTGCACGATAAATCTGTGCACGATAAATCAACCCGCTGGATAGGATGGACCCCTTGACAGCCTTTTCCAGCTCAGGAGGGAGTCTCCTGTGCCCACACAATGGGCACCCTGGGCTCCATGCGAGTCCGGGGGGAAATCACTGATTGTGAGCTTGGAGGGCTGTCCCTTACCATGGGGCAGTCTGGCTTGCTCCTCATCCTGGTTGCGGGTCTGGATCCTCTGCTATTATTGCAGGCATTCTTCGATCTGGGCGGTTTGGACGTACTGTTCGAAATGTTGGAAGAACTCACCAGCATCAACATGACCGACGCGCAACTGTCCACATTGCTGCTACCCTTGTACTGCATCGAATGTATCAAAGCTGTCATGAAAAACGAACGAGCTGTCGAAAAATTTATCTTACGCACAGAATACATCGAAAAGCTTGCGCAAAGTAAGACGCGCGTTTTTCGTAGGTTTTCTACAACACTTAGACTTTGACTTTTAGGTTTAAGCTCAGAGAAAGTCGTCGTTCGTTCCAATGTTATGCAGTTATTGGCCGCAGTTACATACGCGTCGAACGAAGGCCACGAAGCCACTGTGCAAGCCTTGAAAAAATCTCAGGTAAAAAATTAGTAACTTATAATTTTGCATGGAAAATGTGCTTTTTTCATATTAGTCATCATTTGGAAAACGTTGGACTGAGTTCTTGGTCGATGAATTACGCAGCGATGCCGATCCAGATTATCGAGCTAATGTTTTAGCCTTTATTAACTGCCTGATCGCTAGGGCGCTCGATGCTGACGAACGTGATCTGATGATAAAGGAGTTCTTTCGTAAGTCAATCTATTGGTAATTTAAACAGCATCGACTCTTTATCATCGATTTCTGATCAGTTTCAAATCGATATCTTCGGATATGATCACTTCCTTTATCGATATCTGTCTGACCAGATTAGTTTCTCTTCAATATCTATCATCCGATCAGTTTATTATCGATGTCTGTCTGATCTGATCAGTTTCTAATCGATATCTATCTGATCATTTTCTCATCGATTTATGACCAGTTTTTAATCAGTATCTCTCTGCTCTGATCTGCGCATCGATATCTGCCTGATCAGATCAGTTTATCATCGATTTTGTTGCAGTCGTTGGTTTTGCCGATGTCATGCCATCGTTATGGAAACAAGCGTGCAGCAACGACGGCCTGCTAATCCAGATCGGTGTGTTCGATCGATTGATCGGAAAGGATGAAGAAGATACGGACGCAGCCGAACGACTAGAAATGGCTGACTCGACCAACAGCAGTTATTTCAGTTTGGTCGAGGCCATATTGACAAATGTAAATCCTTGCACATTTTTCTCGAATCCGCATTAAGTCTGAGATATATTCCTTTTTTCAGATAGATAACTCGCCGCAAATGGAAAAATTCTTATCTATATTGAAACATCTGGCTATTTTGGATCAGAAGAAACGCCGCAGGTAAGAGAACTAAGCCTAAAAGCTACTTCGCACTTGTCAAAGCCCCTGTGGGCAGTCTAATGGGGTCAAGGCGGGCGGGTCTGATCTCCCCGCCAAAGTGGCACCTGCTGTTCCAAGGTTTCAAACTGTAGATGGGCAGTGGCGGCTAGTAAGCATGGTTCATTGGGTCGCTGGGTTCAAGCCGAGGTCCTCTCGATCGGCAGGCTGACGCTGGTAGCACGTCTGGGTCCTAGCCGGAGTGACCTAGAGCTTCTGCACCACCCGCATCCAACCAAGTCCTGTGACCTAGTCCGTGGCTGAAACATCACCCTGACTGGTGACGCTCTCAGCTGATGGCTCCATGCAAATTTCCAGGCGAGTCTCTTTACACCCTTGCCACTGACAGCCTTTAGCTGCCTGCACATTGAAGAGTGGGCTCGGTCTAGTAGGCAGCTCCCTTTTACTTTCTGAAATTTTGTATGTAAAATGTTCAAATGGCGCATTTTTATTGGTTTCAGCGAACTGATATGGGATCAGATTGCAGAGTTCGTGTGCTCTGTTGTGGGAATGGTCGAGGCGGACGATTCGAGCGTGGAACGATTGATATCGGCCGTGAGTAGTTTGAAGTCGAACAAGAAGTATTCGGATGCTGCTTGTCAAACACCCAGTCAGCATGCGACTTTGGTCAAGAAGAAATCATTTTATGAACGATTACGTAATCGATTGCGTACGATGAGTGGTGGTGCCAGCGAAGATGGCAAGAGTCCATCGCCGAGTGTTCAACCATCGCCGTCACCGAGTCGAAAATCGACTGCGACTGGGACATCGTCGCCGGGCAAATTGGCAGTTCCCAGCGGGGTCAAGAGGCATAATTCGTTGTCCCCCAGTGCCGGAATCAAGCAGGTGCATTCGATCAAGTCGCCAGTGGTATCGCCCGCAGTTCCTCGCCGTCCTGGTCCATTCAATGGATTAGAACTGAAAAGCGTCACGAGACCCAGTTCGCCAAAGAAGGCTGGAACGATGATGAATGGAAAAGAGGGCAGCAGAGCCAGCGCAACAGTCAAAAGGAATTTGAATTTGGATGGTTCGAAGGTGCCAGTTAGCCAGGCGAGTTCCAAGGTAGCCGCGTCATCTAGCATTGCCCCAACGCCAGTGGATACGCCTTCGTCTGCCAAAGCCTTGCCGTACGTGGAAGGCAGTCCGTCGTCGACGTCCAGCGATAAAACGGCTTCGCCAGTGGTTACGGCAATTGCTGCGACTCCTTCGCCTCCACCGCCGCCGCCGCCCCCACCGCCTATGGCGCAGTTGCCGGCACCGTCAGTTTCAAAGCGACCATTGAAAGGACCTTCTTTAACGCCACTGAAATTGATTATTCCCCCATCGCCGCCGCCTGTTCCAGCATCCAGTGGTCCACCTCCGGCGCCACCACCACCACCGCCGCCGCCATTGCCGCCATCACCACCGACATCTGGGCCACTCAGCTCGGTTTCCCCGCCACCACCTCCACCTCCCCCGCCGCCGCCACCTTCTGGCGGGAAATTTGGTGGACCACCGCCACCTCCTCCACCACCTCCTGGTGGGAACTTTGGTGGGCCGCCGCCGCCTCCACCACCACCTCCTCCGCCACCTCCTGGAGGGAACTTTGGTGGGCCGCCGCCGCCTCCACCACCACCTCCTCCGCCACCTCCTGGAGGGAACTTTGGTGGGCCGCCGCCGCCTCCACCACCACCTCCTCCGCCACCTCCTGGAGGGAAATTTGGTGGGCCGCCGCCGCCGCCACCACCGCCACCTCCTGGTGGGAAATTTGGTGGGCCGCCGCCACCTCCACCCCCTCCGCCTCTTCCCCCGCCTGCACCTGGCGGTTGCCCACCACCTCCTCCGCTGATTGGTGGCAAGATAGGCGGCCCACCCCCGCCTCCATCAGCCTTACCAATGTTCGGTATGCCGAGGCCAACTGTCGAAGTGCCAGACCGATACAAGACGTTCCCGCGAACAAAGGCTCGGAACACGCGATTGGTGCATTGGACTGCCATCCAGCCATTCGTCGTCCAACAACGTAAGTTCGCTCTTTCATGCACAGACCCGTTTGACGTGTGGTTCATTTAGGTGAGAACGTGTGGAAGAGCAGTGTGGACATGGTACCGAAAGCGGAGTATTTCGAACAGGTATGTACTGGAGTACTTTCTTTCGGCTACTGTACAAGATGTCCCTTTTCTGCTTTTAGTTGGAAAGTCTCTTTTCTGCGACGGCGGGTCCATCGAGCGACGGTTCGAAAGGTGGTCAGTCTCCGACAGCTTCTACCGTGTCCCAAGCTGCCAAGGCGCCAAAGGTATGTTCTCATTCACATCCCCCGCTGTCTCTGAAATTTGGTGGACCACCGCCGCCTCCTCCCCGCCCCTCCCC
Source organism: Mesodorylaimus sp. YZB2_4 (assembly GCA_030248295.1). Taxonomy (NCBI): domain Eukaryota; kingdom Metazoa; phylum Nematoda; class Enoplea; order Dorylaimida; family Dorylaimidae; genus Mesodorylaimus; species Mesodorylaimus sp. YZB2_4. The sequence continues at coordinate 78,847 of JASANH010000652.1, read as the reverse complement.
CCTGGGGGCCACCTCCTCCAGGTCCTCCATGTCTATTTGGTTTTTCAAGGTCACATTGCTGGATGAAAAACGGAAATTGCGATTGGGATTGCAATTGGCTCAGTTTCGAAATGCTACTCCCCAGGAAGTATTCGGTTTCGTAATAAAAGGCAATGTGACTCGTTTGACGCCGGAGAGGGTGCGCGGCTTGTTGGGTATTTTGCCAACGGACGAAGAAGTATGATTGAAGTCTTCTTTTGTATAAATTGACTGATTCTTCCATTTTTAGCGTGAAACTTTCAAAAATTTTGACGGTGATCTGGCGCTTTTGGATGAAGAAGAAAAGTTTTTTCGATTGTGTTGTTTGGATGTAACATATCCGACTCGATTGGAGCTATTGGATTTCGGGTATTCGCTGGAAGAGAAGGTATGCGATGTGGGTGGACAGCATCCACCGATTCAGATTTGAGGGGTGGATCGGCCTGCTGGAACTTTGGAATTGAATCCTATTTGTAGGCGCTGGCCCGGGTCGTGGCCTAGCGGGTTAATGCGCCTGCCTCTCACGCTGGGTGCGCACTTACAGAGGAGGGTTCGACTCCCGCCTCGGTACAAAATGTTCGCCAATCTATGTGTTCCTTGGCCCTCAAGTGGTGCTTGGCCATGGATAAAGTAGGACATGACACGAGTTCCCCTGAGTCCCTGCTACGTCGCCTGATTGGACAGTGACACATAGGACAGCATGTTGGTGAAGGCTTGGCGTCACATACGTCAAGGCGGGCTGGTTAGGTCGGATCGGAATCCAGACTGAGGGGCATCGGTCGATGCTGGTGTGCTTGCTGTATTGCATTGTTGGTGGGCACAGGGTCTGCGGGTGGCACTTGTACTGTACTTGTACATATTTGATGCGTATATTGGTGGTACACTGTTCTATCTTAGTGACCAAACGTCCCTTTAACCATTTAAATTGGAGCCAGAATAGCGCAGCATAGGAAAGAAAAAACCAAAACCTTCTACCATGATCGATTTTGCTGGCGATTAGAGAATATTACGCTCGCTAGAACAAATTAATGCAATTTCGAAACAAATCAATCGATTTCAGGTGAACGATCTGAGCAAATCGGTGGGCCTGTTGATCAAAGCATGCAAAGATTTGCGTACGAATCAGTCGATCACAAAATTCCTTCGCTTCGTTTTGGATACTGGAAATTACTTGAATTCGGTAAGCTAGCGGAGGAGAGCTAGGGACAGCTACGCCTGGGATTTGGAGGCATAGCAGGCACAGCATTCCTATCTGTAATTTTTTGGCAAGTTTCTGAGATCCTGCTTCCAAGGAGACTCCTTGTGTAATAGGCGCGGATACTTCTATCTGCACCTATCAATGCACTGTTCAGGAAACCGATCTGCCTCTCCTAGTCAGGGCCAGGCACGAGACTGACCATGAGGGCGAAGTCGAGGTCGAATGAGTGGTTTGGCTTGCAGGCATCGGTTGAGGGCTGGTCTTGAGTAGTTGGTTTGAACTACTCTGTAAGCACTTTGGGTTCAGGTCTGTCACAACCCCGTCTACTGCTGAATCGAGAGTCTAATACGGCCTTTGTGGTGCGTTGGCTAGTGGGACTGGGGCTGTTCCTGGGTTGAGCCTGGCAAGCCCTACATCGCCCAGTTTGGACCTCAGGTGAATTAAGGATTTTACTGCGCGTACTGACAAGGAAGCATGAATGCAGCCTAACTATGGCGCTGGGATTTGAATAATTACAGGTTAAAAGTAGTGAAAGCAAGATTCGAAGGCCCGCCACTTTGATGCTCAGGTGTACCTTGCACAAAATATATTTCAAAAAAGTGCAGCTCGTCTTTGACCGCTGACCACGCGAATCTTGCTTTCCCTACTTCCCACCAGTAATAGTCCAAATTCTCAGCACGATAGCGCGTCCCTGCCACACCCATTTAGACTTGGTGCTCAGCTCGGCTAGTCCCAGGCTCTATCCCCTGCCCAGGTCGGTTTGTCCGTAGGTAGACCCAAAGCTGACTGTGCAGACCTGGCTGTGCGGACTCACTGTCGAAGGTACTCCCAGCTGACACCCACCCAGTGGGGACGAGAGTTAGATGCTGGCAGCCCATGAATGAGTGAAGAGCTTCGCTCAAAAACGATGAGCTTTGCACTTTGACCTGACATGTAAGAGTTTCATTTTAGAATTCGGCGAAAAGTATTGTGTGCGGTTTTCGTTTGTCAAGTCTTTCGAGCGTGTTGGACACGAAATCGACGAGTACACCGGCTGTGTCTCTTTTGCATTTCCTGGTGGACAATGCCTTGACATTGAACAATGGACTGTTGAATTTCGTGAAGGAATTGGAGATTCTTAAAGAAGCTGCCAAGTAAGAGATGGGATGAGGAGTACGTGAAGAACGGATGGAAGGGTTATGTTTTAGGCAACCTCTGAATAATCTGATGGCGGAATTTAATTCGCTTAAAGCGAAAGTGAATGGAATCAAGGCGAAAGTGGAACAATTGAATAGCGAAGATTTAAATAAAACGGCTGAAAAACAACTTGAGGTGCGAATTTGTTGAAAATTTAAAATAAATCTAAAATTTTGCAGGTTCTATGATTTTTAGAAAGCTGATTCTCACATTGAAACTTTGCAAAAACAATTTGATGAAGTGCAATCATCGGCTCGTGATTTGCAACAGTATTATATGGAAGATACGATGGCATTGGAAACTTTACTCAATTTCTTTTGCGACTTGATTCAGAAAGTGGAAAATGCAAAAGTCGAGGTTCAACGTCGTCGTCAATTAGCCGAACGGCAGGCAAAACAGAAAGAAAAACAAGAAGCTAAGAAGGCTCTTGGTAAGTAGGATGGCATCCCATGCGCGCTCTACTTTTGGCTTGAGGCTTTCGATATTATGGGCCAGCTGAGATATGATGGATTTCCGAGTGGGCGATCGGACTCTGTTCGATAAGAATAAGGCAGGATAACCTACACATCTTCTGTACACCGCTTGTAAAAGAGTCGTATCTGGCGGGAATCAAACTTGGCTGGGTGTGTCCGATTAAACAGCAGGCCCTAATCAATTTGGCGTCGAAAACATTAGGTCAGCGCAGTACAGTAGCATCTATTTTTAGCCTCGCCAAAAAGCGCTTGCTCGCCAACATCGAACGTGTCATCGACGAAAAGTTTGGACCAAGCATTGAGTGATATATGCGCTGGTAATATTCAGCAGATGCCTGCTCCAGGCGGAGCTCCGAAACGACGTCGCGTGCAAAAATTTTCGGCTGTTTTCAAACCAGGTGAATTGAACAGGGAACGTTAGTGAGCTTCGAATGGTGCCTCGTTGTGTGATTATGTTTTCTATACTAACCCCGCTTTATCAAATTTGAATAACGTGTTTGTGTGCTGAATATAGTTTTAGGCTTGTTTTCATAAGAATTTTTGGATTAATTTAGCTAAAAGTCCTTTTTGCTATGTTCATTTACGGGATTCCTCGCCTTTGTAATCTTCTCTTATATCTAATTCTCACTGTCGAAAACATGGTGCAATGACGCGAGTGTGATGACAGGATGTTACCTGTCTCCGTCATCAAGACTCGTGCTCTTGATTGCATGAACCTGTTTTCGTGCCGAGTGTAGTTTAAAGGGGCAAACTTGGTCAGGGGAATATCATCTCTTCTGAGCAATCACTTTCACATTTCTCCTTTCATTAACGGCTACTGGCACCCTCGGATCCTCTCATGAATAACCTCGACTTGGGAGCTAGGGCTGGGCACGCAAGTTTGCACGAGGCGCGCACACATCTCTTGATAGCGAGTAGTGTTTCAATGGCTTCCTCATCACCAGCCACTCCGGGGATGTGACCGAGAGCTTTAGATGCTTCTTGCTGCACGTCGTACCAACATCGTACTCGACAGCATTGGCACGGCGATTCCAGTGCTTCGGCTTCAGTGCAGTAGGTCGAGCGAGCCTGGGCTGTGAGAGCTGAAAAGGAAACTGGGTACAAAACTGTAGGCCTTGGTGGGTATCGAACCAGCACGTGTGCATGCCATTCTCTAGCTGTCTACTTTTTTCGCATCGCCCTGTTGCCCGTGACTAAAATGGTCAATTCCACGATCAATAGCATGGAATATAAAGCAAGCATTTTGCATTAATTTGCTTTTCTAATTGTGTAATTGATGCGAGCGATGGAGGGAATAGAGCCGAGTTGGACGAGCGTAGGCCTTGCTGTGAGTTTGAAGGGGTAACGCCGAGAGGATGACATATGCTTGTTGAGAGGAGTGGCCACGGGCCGGATGTGACAGCCCTTTCTGGTAGCATTTCATGCACGCACTAAACAACCCGGCACTAATTGAATGCTGTCTCTTCCTGCGCGGAAATGGCTAATGAGGAATGAGGTCATGAGGTGTTTGTAATAAGCTCACATCCTGCATTCGTCATATTCTATATCCGCTCATCCACTAGAGCACGCATAATCACTCACAGCCAGAGGGCACGGCCATCCCAACATTGGATAACATTGCCCTGATCCCTTACACCATACTGTTACCACTTTACACTGCGCGAGTTATGAAAGCATTAGCCTGCCCTAGGGTGCATTAGAACTGACCAGGGGCTCGAGCAAGGGTGGCCTCCTGCGCTGTGCATGTCTATGTCCTGAACACTCACCCTCACGATCAGTGCTAAGCGGGCATAAAACATTGGATAACATTGCCCTGACCCCTACACCATACTTTTGCCACTTTACACTGCACGAGTTATGAAAGCATTAGCCAGCCCTAGGGTGCTGTTCATGTCCTGAACAGACTCACCCCTCGCGAGAGACTTACCAATTGACAAAAGGACCAGGGCGACGAGTAGGGGCATGTTCGAACCGAATATTGAAACCATCGTTGACCAAGTCGAAGTCGACTCGACAATGCGTCTACGCGTCTGAAGCAACACAAACAAGAAATGATACAGTGCTGTTGCGTGATAGGACTGATAAGGGGCTGGCCGGGATTAGCTATGACGTATAAGCCGACTAAGCTAACCCCTGCTGATCACGTCTCCTAGGATCATCCTGCCCAAACAGTCCCTGAACCCTTGCACGACTCGACACTCGTCTCGACTGAGGCGAGAAGAATCCAGACCACGTTTATGTACTGGCGGCGGGACTCGTTTGAGTGACAAAGTAAGAAGCCATCGGACAAATGAGACAAAGGATGTTTTCCTGACCGGACGTGAGATATTCAAAAATGTCAAACGGACGGACGGATAGATGGATGGATAGATGGAGACGTGCTAAAAGTGACACAGAATCGACTAGTGACGTGCTGATTGACGTCACTACAAAATCAAATCACTTACAAGCACGTGCCTTACTGTCTGAGTGAGCATTACGGCCAGCCAAACGAGTGGACTATTGCTCCCACCTCCAAAGCACAGCTACTGGACGATGGCGTACTGCACTCCGACACACATACTGCGCCAAACCGTCCGCCATGCCAGTAAGCTAGATTATTACATTTCAGACTCTATATAGATCCCAAGCAGGTGATATGGCTATTCGACTCGAGGCTAATATACTCCTACGTGTTGCACGGAGTCTAGGGCACAACGGAGGCGGCCTCTAATCGACCTATGACTAGCCTCGAGACTAGCCCGTCGAGCATTGAGCCTAGATCATGAAATCGAGACCGGAAGCTAAATTCCTAATGGCACCCCCCCTCCCGATTTCATTTGACCGTATCAGTTTAACGATAGTTAGGCCCAGCACGATATGAACACGTCAAAGGACTCGAAGGAGGATGTGGTCGGAAGAAGCCCTCTATATTCCCAAGGCTATCCACGTCAACATCCTGGCGCCCACTCGATCTGGCCATATCGCTTTCTCCAACGATTTGATGAAGAACTAAGAAAAGACAGAAATTAGATTCCACAATTTACATATCCGCCTTGAAAACGGGTCTTCGTAGCTTAGATGTCTTCTAGGCACCCTACAGTCTTGCACACGGGCCTAGTGTTTAGGTCGTGTATGCACCATAGCATTCGAAAAACACATTAAAGATCCTTTATTAGATAACAATACAAGGAAGAAGGCGCAGGCGTGCTGTACCTTATCATAGATCTTGACCTTATCATATCATCTAAGAACAATATCAAAGTGGGGAAGTCGTGCATTAAAAATGACATTTCATACCCTAGTCAAGGTGAGACGTGCCGAGTACACTCACACAACAAGGTTAGGGAGAGCAGATCAACCGCGGTGTGCTTGCGGTCCGATCAAAGATTCGGGCACCAGTGGTGCATCGGCTGCAGCGCCTGCATCTACCGGGCGTCGGCGACCCCACCAGCTGCCCCAATATCCGTATGCTGGGTAACCGTAGTAGTAGGAGGCTGGGTAGTAATACGGGTAACCCCACCATTGAGCCTGAAACAAATAGACATCATGAGTCCACAGTCCTAATCTCCATCGAGCTATGGTCAAGCCTCACTCGAGCCCATCTGCCGTAGGCAAGGCTGACCTGCAGAGGCATGGTACACCTCGACCAGGAATTTGAGTTTTATCCCCTCCTGGGGGTCCCCAAAAGTCACCTGGGTTCGAATCCAGGGGCCTCATAGACTGCGACCCGCCACCCCACAACCTTGCTATCATTCCAAAGCACTGGAAAGATTGGTCAAAGTCACTCGTACCTCAGCAGTTTGTGAGCCGGCCAAAACCAAGGCCAATGTCAGCACGATGATCAGTTTGTTCATTTTGGACAATCGGCAGTGCTTAGTCGTGCGGTGATACCCAAATGCTTATTCAAGGACAATGGCTTGACCCAGTCTCGCACGCTCAACTTATATACCCCTTCAAAGTTGAACAAGAGCCTTGGCAAAATCCAGTTTGCCTCGAACGGACTCATCTTCCGAAAGCAAATAAGAACACTCGAAATTCTTTGGCAAACTGGTTATCTCGTAATCACCGAAGCCAATACTGAAAGCTGTTTAGAATTTAAAGAAGATTCGAGAAGCTCATCTTTTTCATATTTCATCTTTTGTTTACTGAGCTCTCTGAAAAGTTGAACAAAGAAAGACTTCCAAGCGAGCATTTGAACTTTGGGTTCAAGCGAATCGAGTGCAAAGCAGTTCAAAATTTTCTTGACTTTCAGAAAATTGTGCTCATGCCAAAAGAAAAACTTCCAGAAAGACGTCACACGTGTGTACTAGAAGAAGTACAAGTGGATAGGTATGAATTATTTGAGATGACTCAGGGACTGTCTACAGTACATCAGCACCCTGGGCGCCCCTATATTTTCTTCTCACGTGGACCATAAATGTTTTCTTGAGAAAACAAATGTGCCTTCTGTGCTTGTGCCTTCCTTCTTCAAGTGTGCCTTCTTCATCCATAGGCAAACACAATACAGAGCACTCGACAGCTAAGAAACAAATTTGATTTTTTACCAAGGCGGGAGTCGAACCCTCCCACGGAAGAGTGCACCCAGCGTGGACGCAAACGCCACACGCTGGACCGTAATCAAAAGAAACTAGGCGCTTATTAGGCACTTATTAGATGACTGGGCCAGATGGGTGGGATATGCACCAACTTGGCACAGTGATGACTTGGAGGACATTTAGGACTTCTAATACCCGCGCAACGTGTCTTCCATTTACTCACAAAGAGATCTCCAGGGATCGGAGACTGAGACCAAAAAATACTGATTAACACTGGTTTGATCCAGTTTATTCCTTTATTCCAGGTTTATTATACGTAATAAGGTTATCGAATGGGACTGCTAGCCCACATATTTCATCAAGATACGAGATTGCATTGTGTTTTTTCTTAAACTCATCCAAAGCGTATTTTGAAGTGTCATAATCACATCACATATTAGGACACCACCAAAAGACAGGGAAGAGCGTTCGACTCGAAGACTGCCAGGTCTGACCCAATAGACTAATCAGGAAAGAACATTTAGAGACGAAAATGAGTTGGAGCGAATACTATATATTACATGTAATAATCCTTCCTTCCAGAAAAAGCGGCGGTTCACTTTGGTTCTTGACAGCAAGTGTCGCCACTAGAAACACCACTAAACGCAGCCTCCTGCGCTGCGTAAATGGTGATGCGAGGACTTAATGAGACTGGACAATAACTTTGACACGTTTCTCCTGGTGGCATAATAATCTCACCTGAAACAAAACCCGCGCTTGAAAACTAGACGGAGTCCTGCAGATCATGTTCATCTTACCCACAGCAAAGCCCCGGCAAACCAGAAGTTGCAGAACACTGAATTTGGCCTACTGTAACGGGAGCTGCTGTGGTCGTGCTTGTGATGGCTGTTAATGGAGTCCTCTTAATCAAGGCCAGTCCCGCCAATCCAGCAAGGCCAGCAAGCCCCGCGAGACCTGCCAATCCTGCTTTAGAAGTTACTTCAGATTTCATGCTTGCCAATGGACATAGAGAAGCAACTGTGTGATTCATGTCGCAAGTTTCCACAAATACTTCGTTCCTACATGATCAATCAACAATCGCGTGTCGAAAATCAGTAAATCAAGATTTCTTACCCTTCGCGGTGTGCCTGTCGAAAATAAGTAACACTTTTATTTCCATGTATGCCAATGACATTCTTGAACTGGTTTTGGCATGTTGTCCTGGAAGTGTCCGCTTGACTAAGCTCCTTGCGCCTTTTGCAGTCACTGTCAGTTGCTTTGCAGCATAGAAAAGCTGGTCTGAAACAGTCACGAGACATGCACTAAATATAGATCTAGAGCAACAGACTTGTGCGTATCTTCGCGGTGGTCGTACAATGGATTTATCCCTCGCACATAAGCATCCAGTGCGTGCGAGTCCACGTTGCAGTTTTCGACCCAATCGCACTTCTGAAAACGATCCTCGCTGAAACTAGCAGGCATCAGATGATCACTCATACTGTGCCTGCGAGATTGGAGGTACTGTACTTCATTTTTTAAAAATTGTGAGTTGGGCCCTGTGCAGTCCCAGTTCCCTACGGGACTTCCCAACCCTTTTTGCATATAGCCGGCCAGCAGTCATGATATGATAAACGGGGCCGTGAGGTGACCAGCTCTCACGGCAGCTTCCCTGAGTGAGTCTCCACTAGGAGCACCACCGCGCGAGTGCATCCTCTGCCAGCACCAGCATCCCAGGATGATACTGGGCGAGGGCCCTTCCCGAATTATATTCGTTCCGAGTCCGCCACTTGACGGTACAGGAGTGCGGCCCAGAGCCAAGCGCGTAAGGCAAGCGACAGACCTACTGAATCGCCACCGAAGACCGGTTTTCACTCTGACAACGGGCTTACTAAACTGTCGTCCCCAGCCGGAACAGAACTGCGGCCTCCCGGTCAGGGTAGCTGGTCCCAGCAATGGGGGACCAACGCTCTGACCAACTGAGCCACTGCGGCTATACTGTACTCAAAATTCGAGGTTAGAGGACTGTTATTAGGCCCAGCAGCGATACTTACTTCGACACCCAGCGCTGTATAGTTGACGCAGTCCATAGATACGTCCAGATTTCCGCCCCCATGGTCCTTCCAGCTCATCCTCGAAATCGCCTGGCCAGGTCGACAACTCATTTTCTTGTATTCATGACGTTGGTTGGCCTTAACGACGGGAACACAGGCTATTAGACTGAGGAAAAACAGAGCAATACCGTGGCGGCCTCCCGCCTTGAACATTGTGCGTGAGGATTAAATCACCGAATCCTAAAAAAATTTTAATGGATCACCCAGTACATGCTGCAGAATTCTCAGCTTATCGAATCACGCTATAACCAGTTCAGCTACATGGGGCCTCAGAGATTAAAAATTCGAAAACGGACAGACTCTCCATCGGATGCGATTGTTGATAAAAATAACACAAGTTCCAGGAGATTCAGAAAAAGTATAGCTCTTCCCCAAGATCTTCAAGATTTTTTTGACACATCCTGGTCGGTCCAGGGGAGGGTCGGTTTTTTGACCCTCTTCCCGCGGGCAAGGGGGCCTTCTTGCCATCGACCAGGGTCCATCTGGGATGCATGCCGGGCAAGAGCCCGTGACTCCGCGATGTTTGTGGTTACCCGGCCAGTGCCCCGTGAGGGGACCCAGATTTAAGAGCCCTCCTCCCCATAGGGCCTCTCCTGGAGGGATGAAGGGTGAGCCGCCCACCGCCAGGCGTGCAAGGCGCAGAGAGAACTTGACCAAGTTCTCAGACGGCCAGAGTTGAACTCAGGGCCGACCAGTTTTCAGCTCCGCCAGGCAAACTTTAACACAACTTTGACCACTACACCATCCAGGCGGCTAAGATCTTCAAGATTTGCTTATTGATCAGCTAGAATTCAACCAGAACCAGCGAAGGTGGTAGTCCTTTTTACAATGAATCGATCAGAGAAAAATCTTCCGCACACTCAGAGGAAGAAATCACGCTTTTCTCAATGACCGTTCAAGGAATTGAAATAAAATTTGACTCATGACCGATTTTTTTAACGATATTAATTCCAGAAATTCGAGTTCTGCTTTGATATTGAATTAAAATCGAAGAATAGTTTAAAAGGCGATAGAAAATAGTTTTTTTACGGCCGCGGTGGTGCAGGCGGTTCGGCATTGGTCTACCCCCATTTCTCGGTAACGAGTGGCTGGACTCGTCCCTGGTTCGATCCCCGGTGATGGAGATCGGTTTGCGAGCCATAAACCCTCGCTGACCTTGCACGCCAGGCCGTGGGTGACTCCCCAGTACTGTCGAGACGGAAGCCAAAGGAGGAGACAGTCTCGTCTGTCGAACACGGACAGGGTTCAAAGCCCACCCGCCATCGTCCGAGGATGTCGGTGTCCTGTCCAGGATGCCCTCATGAGCAGGAGCTCCTACTGGAGACGCTGCTGTGTCTGGGTCCCCGCACAGCCTTGCTTAGAAGGTTTGCCTACTGTCTGGCTACGAAAATTTAAAAAAAAAACAATAGTTTTCAGACATATAGTCAGTTTCTTCGGGCAAGTATTCGTTCATGCCCGGGATGTGAAAAGAAAGTTGAAAAGGTAAAATAGAGTAAGCAATGGATGGCAAAACCTGCCTGAATAATTTCGTGAATTCTCTTCAGCTCGTTTCTCATTTGCCTCAAACAGGATCGGACTGCCTATACTGTACATCGATGGAACTTCAAGGCAAATAATGACAAATAACTTCACACAATTATGGGCTATATTCTCGTTTTGATAAATTTCGGCTGCCTTTTCGACATGTATTTGTCAAATAATTTCGATAGTCTAGCCGTCTGGACGGCACAGGGGCCTGCAGCAAAGTTTATAAATTACAATTTATCTAATATTATTATCGTAAAAGTAGGTGCCCATTACAAGGCAGGATTGCTGGACAGGAATCTTCAGTCATCATCACTTGCCTACGAGCAGTTAAATTTTTCTAACAACAGCCATAAATTTTAGGGCAGGGTGTATACACTCAAAGTTCAACTTGACAGGCGAGTGAAATGTGTCTGACTTGAGATGTCTGTCTCGCGATTACTATCGTTCAGGATAAAACGTGGCTGGAGCATACAGCGCAATCATAACATGATAACTCGATTAGGTCTAAAGTACGTCAAGGTATTGTATCAAAAGTACCAAATCACCTTACTGACACCACCTTCCTCTTTCCCCAAATGAGGCGCTTCACCTCGCTGGTATCCTGTTTTTCATACTCTCTGCCATCCTCTGCCTGATAAGCACGTTCAATAGCACAAAAAAGCAAGGCAAAATTATGGGGGCCATGTCACTCAAACGACGGGACGTGGACGAGTGGCCAGGAACCCAGTGCGACCCCAGAGTTGTGTGAACGTGTGACAGATACTCCTACGCTCGCGTGACGGGCGGGTTCGAGACGATCTTACAAGCCAGTGGCCCAAGGTCTTCTACTGTATAGCCCAAGCCTGGTGAAAAGGCTTATCCTGCAGAGTATCGATCACTAAGACCACGATTCCTGAAACAACCCCTCAGGCGTATATGATGAGCCTCTCGGTTCCTGCAAGTGCTCAGTGCAATCATACACTAGCCTGGCTGCTGGTCGAATACACCCAGTCCGAAGATGCCTTCGCTGGCCACCAGTTCCACTGTCGAACAGACCAGTCAAAACCAGAAGAGCACAGCAATGCACGACCATGTCTCAACAGTCCTAGATCTTACCCATACACAAACCAAGTAGGTACCTGCCCCGGAGTTCACTCGTGGACTCCTTCAATATCAACCAAAGGCCCTGCAGAGTGTGCCAATCGAAGTCCCCGGCTGGCCCACGCCAAAAATCTGCCAAACGGGCTGGACGAATACGAAGGGGACCTCCCACCTGTAACCAAGCCTGACAGGCGTGGGAGGGAGATGGCCGGCGGGACGAAAAGTCCGACTGAAGCAGATATAAGTCTTACGACTAGACCTACGGCTGATTGATGCATCCCAGGCGGGGAGAGTATCGATTACTCTCTCCCACTCGCCATGACCTACCAGGCGCGGGGGGGGGGGGGGCTGCATCACGAATTCAATCAAAACAGCTAGCTGGAATCAAGGCGGGTGAGCGAAAGCAAGGGAAAGCCCAAATCTCACCCAGGGACCTGTTCTTATGCTACCCTAGACAAACCCCTCGAATCCAAGGCACCCTCAAACAGCAACAGTCACAACAAGGATAAAACGCTACTGAAATGCGGACTGTAATCATCACTCAATTACTCAATTGCATATACGAGTAACAGGTATCGTCTCACAAGCACTGAATCCCCTTGTAACATGTGCTCGGAGCTGGCGGTGTGCCATTCGATTGGCACAAGTGGCACGTCAACCACTCGGGTTGATGTTTCACCAGTCTTATGGTTAAACTGATTGAGGCCGATCGTGAGCTTCATCCGGGGCACCACCTACATGTCTCAAGGATTCGCCTGAAGGGACCGGCGCCTATACTCAGGAGGAGCACTCTTACTGATGACGATTAGCAAGCATGTGTTCCTTGGCCATGCCCTATAGTGCTTGGCTGGGGAGTAAGTATGGCATGATGCGGCAAACGAATGCCGGACACCCCTTCCTCCTTCCCCAATGAGGGGTATCAGCTTGCCAGTCTCCAACTTTCCCCTTATCTCCTCTGCCTGATCTATAGTACAAAAAAGGGGGATTATGGGACCCATGTCACCCAAACAACGGGCATAAAAAAGTAGCCAGCCGCACCCTCAGTGTTTACCCTGACACTCATGGGTCCCCCTTGGTGCCTGCAGAAGACGTGGCAGACTGTGATGGCTGTAAAGGACGACTGCAACCTCCATCTCCTGGCACGGATGGTGAAGCACATGGCCACTAGGAGTCCTCAAGCAATGCTCTGAGGGGCATCTTTGTTGAATATGTCCACTGACCACGCAACCTTGGGTACAGCACAAGCAGTAAAACAAAAGGGCAAGGTCTGGCGGCCATCGACTGCGTTGTGACACGTAAGTTTTCCAGGAAAGTTATAACCATCACAGTGACTGCTCGATTCTTCCTACACTCGAAGAATTCCAAAACTGCATGTCTCAATAGACCAGTATAAGCAACCAGACTTGTATAAGCAGTAAAGTACCTATTTTTCCTGAATATTCACTTGAAATGCACGAAAACCAGAAATTGGCAGCGCGTATTACAAAAATGCGAATTTCACTTTTGAAAAAATATACAAAAAATTCGCACATAAATGAAAAAAAACTTCCGAACGTGTAAAACTTTTATGCCATGACCTAATCCTAGCCCTATGCTCTACTTTACATGGCTTTTTCTTGCGGGATCAAAGTCAACTAGCAGCTTGAAAAACCAGTAAATTCGAAAAAAATTTAGAAAAACTTAGTCAATACCTTGAATGCATGTAATGTGTGAATTTAAAAAAATGGCAAATCGGCCCCTTGCTTGACAGCTACTCCTTCGACATGAATTGTTTTGCCTTCGCAACCGGAATCCTAGTCGCTCGCGCGTTGCTATTTGGACGACGTCCATTCTCCATCGACGCTGCTGGACGTGCGATTTGGCGTTGAGCGATTGGTCGGCCACGACCACCTTCATTTCTTGGATCTCCACTGTTGATACCCGTATTATTTGTCGACGTAGGCCTAATCCTGGCAGTTGCTGGTCGTCGCACTGAGGGCGCTGGTGGCGGTAGAGGAATGGCACGTTTTGGTTTTTGAGAACTAAATAAAACTATTTAAAAAAGGGATTTTTGAAAGAGTGAAATTCTTACGCTTGTAAATCGACGACTAATCTTTTCAAACGAATATTTTCCGCCCGCAAACCAATGTTGGCCGTCTTTAATTCACGATTGCATTCTGCGGTCATTTTCTGCTAAAAAAAAGAGGAGCGTTATAAGAGGGAGATGAAAGGAACAAGTACACTTGCTTCGTTTTCGATCTTGTCCAAATCCGCGTAAAACTTCGTCACTCGATCGTGCACTTTCTTGGCCTCCGCACGCAATTGGGACTTCTGAAACGCAAACGGATTTCACTCACAGCGAAAAAAAGTTAATCCAGTTGCAGATATAAGAATTGGGAAAAGAAAGGAGCAGATTACTCACTCTTTCATCGATTTTGTTCTTCAATGCAGCCATTTTTTCGTCCACCTAATCAGCATGAAAAATATACATAAAACCAAGCTGTACAAGCATATATTGCTGAATGGTGTTGTCTCATTTCTTATGGTCTCCTCTTGCAGCTTGCTCTGGACCCAACTACAGCACAATAAGGAATAGGCCGAGACAATTTCTAGAAACTTGAACTTTTAAGTAGCGTTCGTTTGAGATCCCGAACCCGATCCCGGTCGGCATTGCCCCGCACGAACCGTATCCCGAAAAAAATGATCGGGATTCAACGCTGTGGAGATGTTTCAGAAGGGGAATGAGAGAGGAAAGGAATGTTCAAGAAGGAGAAACTGGAGAAACTTTGGCGGATAATTGAACTAATAAAGAGGAGGGAAGGAATTTGTTTGCAAATTTGTGGCTGCTTCTCCGCTTTTTGCTCGCCTGATTTTGAATGCAATGCAATACTTAACTGAAAATTTATAAAGTTTTTTGGCTCTATATTTGCTGGCTACTTAAACTGAAAAAATGAAAAAAGCTTTCTTTAAAAGTCCTGCTCGGAATTTAGCGAGTCCAGATCCCGAAAAAAGTGATCCCAAACGAACGCTACTCGGATAGTAGTGATCTAGATTAGGGCAAGGCTTGCACAACAAATCATGATTCACTTACTTTTACGGCCAATTCTTTGCATTGATCGGTGATGGGACCGTTATGACCGAATTCAAAATGCAATTGGTTGATAACGTCTTCGGGCCCTCGAATTGCAAAGCGGCAGGTCGAGCACGAGCGCGATCGTTCCAACCACCTCGTCAAGCACGCTCGATGAAATGTGTGACCACATCGAAGAGCTGCCACGTCGGATGGAAGAAAGAAATCGAGGCAAATCGGGCATCGAGCTTGCATTCCACAAATTGATCACAATCGAAGTCGAGCAGAGACGAAGCTGGTCGGCAAAAGCAGCCGACTCGAGAGCGGAGAAACAAAGCGAATGACGACCCTGGACACCAAGTCAGAAAGGAAAGCATGAGGCCGATCTTTCGGTTCAGAAAAACTAGATCCGACGAAGGAAAAGAAAATACCAGATTCAATGACTTGAAATGGACTTGAAATGTCTTCTTACTTCCGGGTCAGCGAAGTTGTCTGCTATAGGCGCTGATGAACCTGCGCATCAGGAGCCAAGGCGTTTAGCGGCAAGTTCAAATTCAGCAAATGAGCTGTGACTGAGCAACGGCCTGATTTGCATGCTCTCGCATTTTATAAATTGTGCGCAATAATCGATTTGCATGGCTCCAGCAGAAGTGTGAAGTCACCCACATAGGGCATGGCACGACCACGACCACGACCATTGTATGTACACTCATGAACGTGTGCTGTACCGGGTGTTTCATACACAAAATACCTACTTTGACATCAATTAGCGCGGGAACCGTTTGAAATAAGGGACCTAGAGTCGGAGTGCGGTAGCTCCCGCCCATGGGGAGACGCATGATCTAAAAAAGATCTTCAAATTTTGACTGTTAAAAATATTTTAATCTGCCGCTCATTTGGAATACGATCATGCTGTAGGTTGGGTAATGTCTGCTATCTGGCGGCATTCTTTATATCGTGATACACAAAGATGGGCCCATCGCCTGGTCTTGTTGGCATTGCTGTAGTCCCTTAGTTTAGCCTTAGTTTTTCGTTATGGTTAGTTTCGAATTGGGTCAACAAAATTTTATGGACGGACGAGGCGAATTTTACCTTATGCGGACAAGTCAATCGATGGAACGCACGAATATGGGCTTCCGATAATCCCCATCGATTCATTCAGCAACCGCTTCATTCGGAGCAAGTTACTGTTTGGCTCGGATTCACCGCTGAATTTATTCTTGAACCATATTTCTTTTTGGAGCCAGATCAAAACGGGGAGGCAGAGCCGGTGACAGTTAATGGAGTGAGATACCTGGATATGCTGAACGAGTGGGTAGGGCTAAACTGTGCGTGTGCGTGCCTGCGAGTGCGTGTATAAACTAAACCGTGCGTGCGTGCGTGCGCTTAAATAAAGTCAAGAATAGAATGGGAGATGTGTTGCAGTGCAGTAGGAAGTTCGTTCCCTGGCACAAAGAGATGTGAGAAAGATTGTTTTCGCTCTTATTTCTTGTTCTCGATCATCATTCTGCATGTGAGTCTTACTGCGCAGGATGGCTGTGTTTTATGTGCCAGGGAAGAATAAAGCTGTTGAATCCTATGCTAGTCGCGCTGGGATTACAGTAAGGTTCGAGCATGAGATAATAGAGTGAGGCTAACGTTTCTCAAAATTGTTCCAAGCTCAAATGATATGCCTTTTTAGCTATGGCCAACCAATTAGCTGCAATGGCTAACGCGCTGGCACACTACCAGCACTACCCGGCCTCTTTCCTCCACGATTTCTGCACGGGTTATGTCCTTCTTCCAGCACCCGTTGGATCGCCGGAATCTACAGGATCGCCGCAACAGGCGAAACCCCACTTGCGGGGCATAGATCGGAGAGGTCGCCTCTTCTGGTTATCCATGAAATTGGCGAGACAGAAAGCGATCTTACCCATTTTTTTTTATGCACGGGCCCTCCTAACGCAGGATCCGATCGTGGGCACGGTAATGAAAAGAGAGAGGTCGCTCAATGGCGGCCCCCTTGAACATTTCCGAAGCAAAGAAGGTGGAGGAAACGCACATACGAGTATACACTACTGTAGTGAACAAAATTATGGATAACAATACAAAGACAGTGCGCAAAACAAGATTTTTGATTTCTTTTGTTTAACACTCACATGCAGAATGATGATCGAGAACAAGAAATAAGAGCAAAACCAATCTTCCTCACATCTCTTTGAGCCAGGGAACGAACTTCCTTCTGCACTGCAACACAAATTCCATTCTATTCTTTACTTTATTTAAGCGCACGCACGCACGCACGCACGGTTTAGTTTATACACGCACTCGCAGGCACGCACACGCACAGTTTAGCCCTACCCTGAACGAGTACGTGGTGCCGCGGTTGGAACAGTTGGGCCATCTTCATGCGGCTGGGCAATTAGACCGATTATGGTTCCAACAGGACGGGGCCCCACCGCACGTCACATTGCCCGTCATGAATTTTTTGAACCACAACTTTGCTGGGCGTGTTATTAGCCGTTACGCACCAAACCCAGATTATCAATGGCCGCCTCGATCTCCTGATTTGACGGCAATGGACTATTGGTTGTGGCCTTATCTTAAATCACTGGTCTACGCCCAACCATCGCGAACATTAGCTGAATTGATGCAGCGTATCACAGACTGTACTCGTCAGATTCCGCACGAAATGTTACATTCTGCAGCATGGCACTCGATTGAGCGAATGCAATTGGTCATGGACCAAAATGGCGGCCACATCGAACACTTACTTTGGTAAGAGTGGTTTGATTATTTTCCAGAAACAATGGTAGCGGCTGTCACGTTGCTCAATTTGTGTTTTTTTAGAAATGTGGTCGATTTGCTGATCAATACAGTAAGAAAGCCTGTGAAAGCCTGTCAGTACCCTGTGACACTGTGACGCTGCTTACGCTGATAGTTCCGTCTTTAAATGTCACCTACTATAGTTTTGCAACTGGTGCCGTTTAAACATTGTTGCTAAAGTGGAAAACAAAATGAAAGAAACATGTTTCTTGGCAAGGGGTTCTAGTATATGCACTTGTCGCCACTTTCGCAAAGGCTGTATAGCTGGTAGCGCCTGTCTACCAGCGTTGCCAGATGCAGAAATGAAAACTCGCTGCCAGGGACCTGAAAATCCGCTAAAATTCCGCTGTCACATCCAATGAATCCGCCGAAAAATCCGCTAAAATTTTTTCGCTAATAAGCGATATTTTAGCGTTTAGTTTTGGATAAATCGCGAGGTAGAGCAAAAAACGTTCACTCGCACATCGCCCACACTGTGCACGTTTCAAGAGACGCACGCTGGGGCGAGAGACACCGTAAGGGGAACGGGAGAGGATTGAAGGACAAAAAAGGACGCCCTGAAGCCCCCGACCACCCTGCTCTGTCTAAATCTCATGCAAAGTGTGCAAATTAGAGCATACAATACTGAAGAATGAGGAGCCAAGGACGAGCGAAGCAAAGACTCTGAGTTTATTTAGTACCGACTGAGCTGAGCTGAATTTGTCGCCAAATACATAAGATGGGCCTGGGAATGGTCTAAAAATTAATTGCATTTTTCATTTCTTTCCCCACTCGTATAATCGACCCTTCAGATCACCAACACGCGGACAAAACTGCCTCAGCAAGTCTTGGAAAAAGGGCATGTTGCTTCAAAAATGGTCGCACATAGGCTGCATTATCCAGATTTACACCAATCCGCCAGAACACGCCAAAAAACCTGAAATCCGCTGCAAATTCCGCTAAAACAGTCAATCCGCTCTTTATCCCGCTGTCGGGCAAAAAATCCGCCAGATTTAGCGGATTCTAGCTGCATCTGGCAACGCTGGCCAGCACCAAGGAAAAACCAAACTAATTTGAATATGGCGTCCCACAATCGCGCACACTTGCGCAAATAGCTGCTGACTACAAAAAAGGCGGCAATTTGAACAGGGCTGCAGCTTCTACCTGCAAGCAAAATTCTGAGGCCGTATTCCAGAAGCGTTTTCCCGTGAGGTTTTCCAGTCATCTGGGTAGTTTCCTCCGCGGTCACAGTAAACGCTATTACAGAAACAATTCCGCTGACTGTTTTCCTGTCAGCGGGTCAAGTTTTCCAGCGAGATTACAGGGTTTACACAAAATGCTATTCCAGAAACTTTCCTTGAAGAAAAGTTCCTGCGAGTTTGACCACCTCGCGGGAAAAAACGTTTAGGTGGTCGAGAGCACCTAAAATCGGGTTTCCTGCGAGGTTTGTCTATGGTTTAACATGGTCGTGCTGCTAAAATGGATCTCGTTCAACTCGATGAGAACAAATATTTGTCGAACTTAACATCCAGCAAATTTTATTATCGTATCGATCCGCACAATGGGTACGATGACCAAAAACGTATCACTCGCTATCGTTTACCAAGGATGGAGGCAATCCCTTGTCATTCTTGCTTTGCCACGACCTAAGGCGAAATACTCTTCGTCATAATACTTTGATGAAGAGTTGAGCAGCAGGTGCTTACAGCGCTTTGATTTTATGCAAGCAATAAGCCATATCAATTGCTCGATGGTGATCAGCCTAGCATTTCACAGCTATTGTAGCTCTATCGAAAATGATTACAGCTGTCTCTGACGCATTGTGCAAAAAAGTCAGGTACAGTAAAATTCCTGAAGGCGCTTATGCTCAAAAGCGAGCCTAGCGAGCGAGAAGCAATATCGAAATCAAAAGAGTGCACGTCTGTCAATGTGCAAGTAGCTTACGACCATCATTTTTAATTCACTAATATACTGTACATACATAGTTGGAGTCATCCCACAACTCGCACATTTTTCGACAAAGCTGCCTGTGGGATATCGTGGAGGTATCACCAGCGAGGGATTTCAGTCGATTGGGCCTGTTTATGCCGAAAATGGCTTCCAGTATGACACCATTCAAAGAGTCTCAAAGAATGAGAGTCAACGGAAGTATAATAAGTCCCACAAGAAAACGAGGGTGAGAATCGAGAACACAATCGACAAGTGGAAGCGGCATTTTTGATGAATTGATTCTGAGTCTCGTTGGGCACAAAACTGGCTGCATGGATATGGTTGGCCGCTCAGTGCTTCGACTGGCACATGCCCGACTTTATTGGAGAAAACAACGTAGATGAAGGACATCGTGATCGCCGATGACAACAAAAATGATCAACTGACTTTTTCTGAGCTTAGGCGACGAGACTGACGCAGTTCCTTTTCATCCCATATCATGTGTGAGTGCCTGAACATGTAGTCACTTGGTTGAAACTGTAACATCCACTGAGCTAATTCCTTCCAGCTCACTGGAAGTTTCCTTTGAGGTCACTGTGCTTCTGGAATAGGGTCACCTCTTCGGGCGATTTTCCTTTAAGCTCTCAGCAAAGTTCTATCGAGCTCCAAGAGATTTACCCTGTGAGCTTGAAGGAAAGTTCCAGTGACCTTGAAGGAAAATTTTCCTTTCACCTCGAGGTTTCCTTCGAGTTTCTGGAATACGGCCTCTGAAGTCCAAATTCAAAAGTCGGGATGTCGATTTGTTTCCCATCCCGCATTTCGCAAACCATTTTTTTACAAGATCACGCCTGAAATGTTGTCGAGTACCTACTTGACAAGTTCTTGACAAATTGGCCGCAAGAACTCGATTTTAAAATTTGAATTTCCCGCAAAAAAGGTGCAGCGCCACGGGTTTGTCATAAGCAGTTATCAACAGACTGCGCTTTCAGGCATGCAGTTTTTTCCTGGCAGGTTTTGAATTCCGGATCTCATTTGCATGTCTCCTTTTATTCCAGTTGTTTTTCAATCAATCTAGTTCCAGGCCTAGCGCGTCGTATTTTGCCATTTTGTTTCTCTTTACGGTTTAGAACGAGGAAGGCAGTCGTGCCGAGCTGTTGGTTTGTCTACCGGCTCATCGTCACAAGGCTCGGTATATATCATTGATTGAACAACAACAACGCTGCCCAGGTTTAACATACCAGGCGCAATTTATTGGGTATTTAATCGGCTCGGCTCGCCTTCCATTCGCCATCGAAGATGACTCCGTCATGGCTGAGTCGCAAGACGTCGTCCCGAAAGCCGCAGCGGCCGGACAAGACGACGATGATTGTATCAAAATATTTTTGAAGATTCGTCCGTTCAAGGAAGAAGAAATCGCGCGAAAAGAAGATAAAGTAAGCTGATTTTGTTTCCGTTGTTGAGAAAACCCTTAAAATCACTTAGAATCTGTCCGCCCCTTGGAATCTTCCCGGGAAGGAAGGGTTGCCTAGGGGTTGTAACGCAGGGTGTTTATCTGTCAGAACCGTCTCGGCTACCAGCCCAGCTAGTCTGAAGATGAGGATCTAAACCGTTCTTCATCGTAGCACGGCGTCCAGTTGAGGTCTCGTGTGTGCATCCTGCAGACAGGGACCAGTTTCACGATCTTTTAGGGCATCCCAAGTCCTGTCCGACGTCTTTCTGATTTTCTGATCATAAAGTGAGGACATGTCCTTGGTGAATGTGAGACCGCCCTCCTGGCCTCAGTGGCATGTTTGCGAGACCTCCGCTACACGTGGTGCTTCGACATTGAACAGTACCCACCCACTCACACTAGCTGAACTGTTACGCTGGTACTGGCACACAAATACCCAGGGCTACAACCCCGTGACAAACCTTCCTTCGGGAAAGACTCTAAAAAGAAATATAAGGCGATCACAGCGTGTATTGGTAAATCAGAGTGATGTAGGGGAGGATTCGAATATTCAGATATTTAGGACTTGTCGCAGCTGATTGTGAAACTAGTCCCAACAGTCTATTCATCGCCTTGTGTTACTATGAGTATGCAGGAGCT
Source organism: Mesodorylaimus sp. YZB2_4 (assembly GCA_030248295.1). Classification (NCBI taxonomy): domain Eukaryota; kingdom Metazoa; phylum Nematoda; class Enoplea; order Dorylaimida; family Dorylaimidae; genus Mesodorylaimus; species Mesodorylaimus sp. YZB2_4. The sequence goes on along the minus strand of JASANH010000652.1, from coordinate 56,917 downwards.
GCTAGCACGCCTACTACACTCGGTTGATCCATGCTCTAAGCTGGCTTACCGTCTCTTCCTTTCCATCTTGAGGGCTTTTCAAACAAAATGCAATCTATTTTTTTAGAAATGCGTTGAAATCATATCGCCTACAGTGGTCATGGCTCATCCGCCGCCTGAATCGGTTACCTATAAGAATAACGTCCAATTGTACGGTGAAGGAGAACGGGAATATAAATTCATGTTCAGCCGCGTATTCCCGGCAGAAACTACGCAAAAACAGTTTTTCGATGATACGACTCAGCGATTTGTTAGAAACGTTCTCCTCGGCCAAGACGCTTTGTTGGTTTCGTACGGCGTCACGAACGGAGGGAAGACGTACACTTTCCAAGGTAAGGCTTTTCTGATTTTGTTCTCGACAATCAAAGTATACCATCTTCTCATTTTAGGCACAGAAAGTGAGCCGGGTCTAATTCCAAGATCTTTGGACCTGCTGTTTCAAGCTCTCAAAGATAAGTTGATCGTCGAGCCCAGCCTGATGCCCAAAATGTTCTCTGGCTGCGAGATAATGGATTCGAAAAAGCGTCTGGAAATGAAAGCGAGAAAAGCGGCCATGTGGAAATTTTTGGATACTGGGGTAACTTGCGTTTAGCCTGATCATGAAAACTTTTTTAAATGATAGTTTGTTTAAGGAATTCGAAACGATGTGCAGCCAAGCTTCAACTGCGACTTTCGTGACTGCTGGAGAGTCGAGTATGGGATCGTCTTGTTCGTCATCCCAATCCAGTTTACGTTGGTTGCTTTTGTCATTAGCCATCCTGATCAGAAACGGGTTGATCATCCTGTAACCTTGCCGCCTGGGTGGTATAGCGTTGAAAGGCGTGTGTCACAGCTTGAAACAGGTCGGCCTTGGTTCAACTTTGGCCGTCTGAGAATTTGGTCAAGTTCTTTCTGCGCCCTGCACGCGCCTCCTTGAGGCGCAGGTCCGACCCATAAGGTAATTATCGGTATCGGCTGATAATACCCATAAAACATCAAATTTTATGGCGGGAAATTCGAATTTTGCCCAGATCTGCATCTTAACCACGAAATTCCGAACCCCGAAAGACTCTGAAGGCCACCCCTGTCCCCCTAGCATCGACCGATCCGACCCTAAGCCTGGATCCCGATCCGATTCAGAAAACACAAGATGGGTGAGGATGAGGTCTTTGGCACTGAATTCCCACCAACCTGGCCTGTTTCTTCGCTCTAACTATCTATCAGAAAACTCCAAACACGCAGGAGAGATAACCAGCGCCTAAAGTGGATTAAATGCTGATTTGAGGGAAAGAAACGGGGCTTTATCATCATGGTATGCAGCACTTTATCATTTTCTAGCAGAAAAAGCGCGAAAAATCTTAGTTATCGATCCGGCCGATTTAGCAGTGGGATCGCATCGGGAACCGAACCACCCCCTGGATCAATGGATCGATCGATGCTAACCTGTCTGCGACTCCAAGCATAGGGAAAGACTAAATCCGTCCCCAAAAATCTCACTCGAGGTCGAACGTTAGAACTACAGTGATAATATGTGGTCATCGCCTTTTTTAGCCAGTCTAACCTGTCTTGAGTCGTGCTGGGGCCTGAAGTACGCTCTTGTTTTTGAGTGTACAGTAGAATAACAATGCGCCACGAGGCAGAGTGTGTCACCTTCGTTGAGAAGCGTACATGCAACAAAGCCTTACCTCCTTCCCTAATCTTAGCCTATGACACACTGAAACGGCCAACTGCTTTGGTGCCATTGCGGGCATCCCAATAAGACAAGTCATGATCATGATGATCGTGAGTTGGCTCCAGACTGTTCTTGAGCACTGAATTCTTTGATCCAGACTCCGTAGCTCCCTGCTCCTCGTCATAATCACTATCTGCTAGCCATACGCTCGCCCTAAACTCTAATTGACAGGGAAATCTGTGTACATTATTGGCAGCTAAATTATCGGTATCGGTCGATAACCGATAACGCAATTATCGGCCGATATTATAAGTTAGCCTTTATATTGGTTTGACCTGGCTTGAGGCCTTATGAACAAACAGGTTCTCTAATCCGGGTCCCCTTAAGGGTACTACTGGGTATGGTCATCGCGGGGTAGCGACTTCCACGCATTCTTTCCCGGCATCCCGGATTGACCCTAGTCGATGGCAAGATAGGGTCAACTAACAAGCTCCCCACCTCGCGGGTGAGGGGTCAAAAATCTACCCTTTCCTAAACAGATGGGTAAAACACCATCCTATAACATTGGCAGCTAATGGATTATGGCGAGTGTGAGAGAGTTATTGATATCGTCTGGCTTGGAAGCGGCAACCTCTCTGGCTGATGTTGCAGAGCATGTGGATGGAGTCACTCGCCTTAAGCTGGCACCATCCTCCCCATGTCTGCCCTGTTTGGTTACAGCCCCACCCCTCAGGTCAGGGTACGTTTCGAATACTTCCCAGCATTCCTAATTTTCTTTTTTAGAATCGGTTGATTACGATGCATCGATTTCACGTGATGCAAGCGACGGCAATTTGGTATTGCCTGTGGATTATCGGTGTTCGGTGTGGGTGTCGTTCATCGAAATATACAACGACCAAGTGTACGATTTGTTGGTGCCATTCACGGGTACCAAAGCCAAGGATAGGCCGACGTTGAAAGTGTCCGAAGATGAGCGTGGAAATGTCTTCGTTCGAGGTGAGATATTTGGTTGTCTTCTCTAATTAAGAGATAGAAACAATCGTATTGCAGGTGCTAATGAATATTTCATTAGTTCGGTGGAAGAAGCCATCAAATTGGTCATGGTTGGTCGTCGCAATTTACAAATAGCTGCCACCAAATTGAATTATAGTTCGAGTAGAAGGTGAGGCCTCTTTTTTGTCGTCCTGTTTAGGCTGGGAATGATGGGGTGAATTGCGTTTAGCCGGCTAAATAGGCCACTGGTATAGCTTAGTATTTTTTACTTTTTAGCCACTGCATTTATGCCGTCCGTTTGTTGAAGGAATACGTTGGCGCTGATGGTTCGCCCATCCATCAGCTGAGCAGGTGAGATTGTTGATGGTGCCACTCTGCCATCTACTCTAGGTTTGGGGCCTGTTTACAGAATTTCTCAGGAAGATGGAATATTTCAACTGCCACATGAGAAGAGTTTCTAATCCTTTCAGGACCAGAATTTAAAATTTGCTGCACTTTGTCGACTTGAGAATAATTCTTGTGAGGGAAACTAGACTGTGCAGTTACTAATCATCCTCCCCCCCCTCGTGTGCTGGTCGATTCTATGTCTATGTTCCACTGGAAGGCCTCATGACCGTCTCACTGTTCATGAGGCTTTTCAGCCCAATGGGCAGGAACTAGAACAAGCATCGCTGTCGAAATCTTATACGCAGTTCTTTTTTCGTGATACTGTAGATTGGCTTTCTGCGATCTGGCTGGTTCCGAAAGAACGTCGAAGATCGAAGGGTGTAACGAGCGGGCCAAGGAAACTGGGAGTATCAACGCATCGTTGCTGACACTCGGTCGATGTATTAGAGTGCTTCGTTGGAATCAAGCTCACAAGTAAGTTTGTTTCGGGCATGGTTGAAAAATTGGGGGTACCAGGGGAATGATGATCGAGTTTTCTAGAACCGGTTGTAGAGAACTAGAAGGCGGGAATCTATTTTTAGGCGTGTACATTGGAGTACAGTCGGGTGTGCCAGTTCTGTGGTGCTGCAGGGATTTGGTCAAGGGGATTTCAGAGTAGTCAAGTAGCTGAGGAGGGGTCTGTGGACAGTAGTGGAGAGTAATGAATACAAGATTTTTCTTTTTTAGGAATCATCTGCAGGCAATTCCTTATCGCGATTCGAAGCTCACTCGATTGTTCCAGCATTATCTGAGTGGACGCGGCCAGACGTGTATGGTTGTAAATGTCAACCAGTGTGCCAGCTCTTTCGATGAAACCTTAAATGTTTTGAAATTTTCCGCGGTCGCCAAAGGGGTAATGGGGGTTTTCATGCATTATTAGGGGTGAAGCTGATTTTTGAAATAATTTGCCTTGCAGATCAAAACTGTCAAGGAGCCAGCTATGTTGCCACCAGCCGTCGTATCTCCGCCGCCGGCCAAGTTTCCGTTGTTGTTGAACGAATTCCGTGAAAGAAAACACACGATTGCATGGGCGTCCGGTATCCCACCGGCCGGGGCACAGATCGCAACGGTCAGTGCCGAATCGTTGACCCAGCCGCTTTCTGACGAAGAAGAGGAAGCCGACGACGTTGGTGTTTTGGATAAAACGTTGGACGAAAATAACGAGGTGAGTGTGTTGTGGAATGGGCAGTCAGGGGTGGCTTTGCAATGAGGATCTAGTTTATCCTTGCTCGCTGAACCAATCCAGTTTCGACTGGACGGGCAGGCAGTGACCGACAAAACGGCCGCTTTGTGGTCTCGACCACAAAGTCTGAGCTGACTTTTGAGAATCGAATGATTTGAATGTGAGTGCGAAGATAATACTGCCCAGTTTTTCAGATGATTCAACAGTATTTGGCAATCATCAACAATTTGAAGACGCAGTTGATTGCAGAGAAGCAGCGTAATTTTTTGTTGGAGCACGAGATTCGCGAGGAAGTGTGTAACGAGTACGGCAGACTTCATCGGGAGATAGAGGAGCATTATCAGTAAGCGGGTGGTGCGCTGACTTTTTTTGGGTGACCTGATCAAACTTTTGGTTTAGGAACGATAACGATGAGGCCGTTGCCGAGGCCGAGCAGCTGGCTGAAGACCGTTTGGAACTTTATGTTCAGACAGTGAAGAAGAGGCGACGGACTGAGGGGAAGGTTTTGTCAACGATGGCAGCCAGGACGACGACGATGATGACGCGTGGGTACCGGCTTGTAGCGAGAGGAGCGTTGTGGAAGCGTAGTTGAAGAGAGCGACGAGAGGACCGACTGCTCAGGTCGGCTAGAGGGGAGAGACTGAATATATCACAGCTTCGTTACACAGTCTTTTACGGACAAAGATAAGCAGGCGACCACTCTGGTCGGAGACAGAACGAAGAATGAGCCACAGGAAAGCGAACTAGGCATAAAAGAGGAAAAGAGTCAAATCGTAAAGTCACGGATCGACGATGCTTCTCCTGGGCTGTAATGTGAGCGTTGAATCCATCGCGCTCCGTCGCGACACGGCTGAACATTTAAAGGTGAGCTAAGATCGGGACTTAGCGGGAAGTGATGTAGGTTCTATTCGGAAAGGTGTAGGCGATCGGAGGGTTCGGGTTGTAGGCTGGGGAATACTACCATTTGCAAATTTCCATTTTCTTGTCTCGTTAGAAGAAATTGGATTAAAAAGTTTTCTTATTTCGCTCTAGAAGTGATTAGTTTCACTGAGATGGCTGGTGGATGCAGTTGATTTACGTTCGTCCGCCCTTACTGCTGAGTGGGGAGTGGCTGAACTCCTCCGGGTTCGATCCCCTGTGATGGTGGTTTGTCTGCGAGCCATAATCCCTGCTGACCTTGCACGCCTGGCTGTTGGTGATTTCCCTTGTACCAAACGAGGGGACAGCCCAACAGCGAGCGACAGAGTTCAGAGCCTGCTGTACCTCCGTCTTCCTTGGAAGTCAGTGTCTGGTTTATGACACCCTCGCGCGGGTGTGCCCCCAGTGAAGACAATCACGATTAGAGGGACGCTGTTGTGTGTGCTGCCCTCAGTGACTGCTGTTTGGCTAGAGGGAAAATGGGCTTAGGGCTTAAAAAAGTTTAGTTTTACCGAGCTACTGGGCCATGAGACTCGTGAGTCAACTGAACCAAGCGCGGTTGACGATGGCCTGGCCTTCGTATGGCTTTACCAGTTGATGTTGACCTGGCTTGACTATTTCGATGCTGATATTCTCTTGGCTTTTTTTGTCATTCGAAACAACTTGTGTGTCTACCCATCTGAAAATACTCTACAACCGATGGTTTTGTAGGCGAAAGAAAAAGAGTGCGAAGATCTGCGCAAGGAAATTCGTCGATTGGAGAAAGAACTGAAGCCAGAAAAAATTTCCGAATTGGAAAAAGAGAACGCCCGTTTGAAGGTACGACTCTGTTGCTGAATTCTTTCGTCTCTAATGAATTTTTTCATAGGCTTTGCTGGTGAATGCGAAGATGGAGCACCAAGATTCTGGAATACACGACGCGAAAAAAAGAAAAGCGACGGCGAAAAGTAAAAATGATAACGGGGCTTACGCGGCGTCTGTCAGTGCTTCAAGTAACGCGCGATGCCGCACGAAATCAGAGCACGGGGCGTCCTCGCGACCACCAACTGGGTATTTCTTGCGGAGTATGGTCAGAGAAGTGGGCAATCGATCGGCCAACGATGTGCCCAAGGTCGGTTTGAAGGACGTTACGGACGATTCGGACACCGACGTCGAATAGAGGGAGGGGGTGGGAGAGGGAGAAGTTTTGGGGGCGTTGTACTTAACACGACTAACATTTACTAACCCGTCCTACTAGCTTTTCTGATTTTTCCATTTTTTCACCGCATTTCCTTTGTGATTTTACTAACCCAAGCGGTAGGCGTTTTAGCAATAGTTCTAGTCTTATAATGTGTTTTTTAATTTGGTATTTACTAACATTTGTTCTATATTTGGAGAAGATGGAATAAAGCCTAATAGGGTCCACGAGTTCTCTTGTTAGCCGTGTATTGTTCTCCCATTAGCTGTGCGAGCGGCACGGCTAACGGGAGAACAATGGAGGGGGATTAGTGAAGCTAATTAACAGGGCGTTTAGAAAGTGAAGAAGTATCGGAGAAAACGATGGATGTGGACACGAGTGGGACTGGTGGGAATGTAGTCGCTTCGTTAAAACCGGATTCAAATTGTCTAAACTGTGGCTTGAATTCTTTGGGGTGTGAGTAGTGTAGTACATTGCAGGGAGAAGCCAAGGCGGTGAGAACAGCCCCCTGAGTGAGATCGGGGCTCTGCCTTGCTTCGCTCGCGATTCGTTTCCAGCTAATTCTAAATTGACTGGGAGCCACCCTTTGTCCAACCCATGAGGCAGACCAGGCGCCAGCCAGGAACTTCGATTAGCTCACTCTCAAGGAGCCTTCCTTTGTTTCGTACTGGGAGAATCCAGGAGTTGACTCCAGGGCAGGGACATGGTCTGTCGTGGGTAAGACCTGGGATTGTTGAGACATGGTCGTGCGCTGTGCTCGAAAAGGAACCTTTTAGTGTTGACTGCGCCGTCGACAGTGAAACTGGTGGTCAGCGTGGTGCATTAGACCAGGCCAGACGTGTATCCCTATAACCTGTTTTCTTTGGGAATATACAAGCCTGCCGCGTTAAAGAATAGTCCGCGTGTACATTCCAAAAGAAAACAGATAATACGCAGAGCAGTTGCAAAGGTCTAGCATACTCGCCTGAGGGGCTGTTGTAGGAATCGAGGTCTTATCATTAGTCTGAAGGATACGCCCCTCTACCAGGCTTGAACTATCGAAGACTTTGGACCTCTCGCTTGTAAGATGAGCCCGAACCCGCCGGCACATGAGCGCAGAATGTCTGGCGGATAAGCGGTGGAGGTGTCTTAGACACCTCTAGTACAGCTATTGTGTCACGTACCCGCCCGAAAATTAAAATCGAATCGTGTAACTGGCCCTCTCCCTGCTGATTGTGAGTCTTGTGCTATTGCAGTTATCATACTCGTCCAGTAACCTACCAGCCTATCTGCATAGACCTGTGTGCCAGCCTGGTGCTTGCTTGCGTATGCCATACACAAATCCATGGCATAGCCACTCTCTCTCCCCATTTGTAATTTGTTCATTTCCAAACTTGGCTTCATGGGCGCAAGATATTGTGGCTCAAGACGCTTTCAGCGTGGTAGAGTCACATTTTATAAGAAGTCGGCCTACTCAGCCCATTTCTTGAATTTTTAATATCCACTCGCAATTTTCGTCTCCTAGCAGACCCAAAGTCGATTCGTGAAAACGTGAAAGAAATTAGGGATGGCGGCATACATAAACGACATAGCGCTTCCTCGAAACGTCGATCGAGTACAGGCAGAGCAATCCCGAAATGGAAGAATCCATCCTATTTGAAAGTCAAGGCCGCCATGTTGACCATGGCCGCAGAATCGAGGTAAATTAATCCTTTCTTTGTGTCTAGCCAGCAACATTTTGTGGATTTTAGCATCGATTTGAATACAATGGTGGTCTCAACGAAGACACAGTGGACCGCATTGAAACATCGACGATGCACCCATGATTCCGGCAATTCTCGCTGGGGAAGTCGAAGCCGACGATGATGGATTCGATGCGATCGTCGAAGCTCCAGTTGGTCTAGAAGAGTAAGATTATGGATTCCATACTTTAGGCAGTTAGGTCTTCATATGTTTATTTTAGGCTCGTACCAGACAATGCTCGTTCTGCGGTGACGCTGGCCATTCCAGATGACAAGGCCGATTTGCAAACACCGAAACGACCATTACGCAAGCGATCACCGTATCACCTCTGCCATCAACATCGCTGACTTCGTCTGCGGGGAGGGGGGTCTGATCTGCTTCCGGGGGGGGGGGGGGGGGGCTCGGCGGTCGGCGACTTGGTGGCCCATTTTGATTGCTTGTAAAAAATGAATTTTTTAAATTTGAATTTTTCCCGCGAAAATTTAAAGTTAGTTTGGGCCTTCCAAGGCAAAACATTGGGTCTTTTTTACTATTAAAAATGAAATTTTTCTTTTGGGGTGGGGGGGGGGGGGGGTAAAAAACAGTAAGGGTACCTGCACGCCCTTGCCGGGCGGGACAGGGGTCCTTTTCTTTCCTTTCCTTGACCTTTTCCCTCCTGCTTCTGCATCAAACGCATCATGATTGTGTGAGTACCAAATGGTGTCACGGGTTAGAACTCTCGTGGGGAGGTTGGGACGGCACGGGGGTGGTCGTGGTCGTGCCATGCCGTGTGGGTGATTTTACGCTTCTGCTGGAGCCATGCAAATCGATTATTGCACACGAATACAGTTTTAATAAAATGCGAGAGGATGCAAATCAGGGCGTTTCTCTGCCACAGCTCATTTGCTGAATTTGAACTTGCCGCTAAACGCCTTGGCTCCTGATGCGCAGGTTCATCAGCGCCTATAGCAGACAACATCGCTGACCCAGAAGTAAGACATTTTTCCAGTCGTAAGTCATGGAATCTAGTTTTTTCTTTTCCTTCGCCGGATCTAATTTTTCTGAACCGAAAGATCGGCCTCATGCTTTCCTTTCTGACTTGGTGTCCAGGGTCGTCATTCGCTTTGTTTCTCCGCTCTCGAGTCGGCTGCTTTTGCCGACCAGCTTCGTCTCTGCTCGACTTCGATTGTGATCAATTTGAGGAATGCAAGCTCGATGCCCAATTTGCCTCGATTTCTTTTCTCCATCAGAAGTGGCAGCTCTTCGATGTGGCCACACATTTCATCGTGCGTGCTTGACGAGGTGGTTGGAACGATCGCCCACGTGTTCGACCTGCCGTTTTCCAGTTCGAGGGCTCGAAGACGTTATCGACCTATTGCATTTCGAATTCGGCCATAATGGTCCCATCACCGATCAATGCAAAGAACTAGCCGTAAAGGTAGGTGAATTAAAGTAAGAGATAACCAAGCCTTACCCTAAACTGGATGGGTAGCCGGGGTCGACCGTGTGGACTTTTTTGACCGTACCTGTACCAATCAAACATTTATTCTAGCAGGTTTAGAAAATTAGGAATTTTTTCGGATGGTGTTTTGCCGCTCTTTTCGATACTAAACAAAGGCTCTCTGGCTATTTGAGAATTTAAAATACGTTTAACTGCAAGGCTCCCACGGGAGCCTGAAAGCCCGAAAAGCCTGAAATCCTGGATTCTCTGCCCTAAAAACCGAAGAAGCCTTAATTTGCGCGCGCTATCACGACCGGCGTCGTCCTTTCTAGTCCGAATTTTGAACTTAGAAGGTAGAGTCGTACGTCGTCCGCGTCAAATATTTATCCAAATTTTTGAGTTTTTGGCTTATCAGGAGCCTTAAAATAGCCTTATTTTTAATTTTTAAAAGTCCGTGACCCTGTAACTGGCTCCAGAGAAGCTAATAGTGCAACACCAAATTATCAAACAGAACATTATAAAAGTCGGTGCGGCCTACATTCAGCGCCGTACTATCTGTTAGAACACGGGTTAGAACTCTCGTGGGGAGGTTGGGACGGCACGGGGTTCAACTCACAAAAGCTTTTAAAAAGCACCAGGTATATGCAGTATGTGCGTCCAGTACGGGTTTCACAGAACTTTGTTTCAGGCGGACGAGTTAAAAGAAAAAAAGGACGTATTTCTTAACGAAATGAAGGGAATGGTGAGTCGGTCTTTTCGAAATTCTTTTTATCAAGGTCTTCTGCCGCTCCAAGCAAATCCGATCTTTCTTCCAGAATTCCGGAATAGATTCTTCCTTGGAAGTGCTCAGTCAGATGACCAAAATGTGCACAGATTTTGAAAAGATGGAAAACGAAGCAAGTTTACTGCCTCATACTCCCTCATCCTTTTCTTACTAACGCTCCTCTTTTTTAGCGAAAAAAGATTGTAGAACGCAACCGTGACCTGAAGACGGCAAACTCTGGTCTGCGAGCCGAGAACGTTCGTTTAAGAAAATTAGTCGTCGATTTACAAGCGTGAGAATTTCACTCTTTCAAAAATCCCTTCTTTTAAATAGTTTTTTTTAGTTCTCAAAAACCAAAACGTGCCATTCCTCTACCGCCACCAGCGCCCTCAGTGCATTCTGAACGACGACCAGTAACTGCCAGGATTGGGCCTACGTCGACAAATAATACGGGTATCAACAGTGGAGATCCAGGAAATGAAGGTGGTCGTGTCCGACCGATCGCTCAACGCCAAATCGCACGTCCAGCAGCGTCGATGGAGAATGGACGTCGTCCAAATAGCAACCCGCGAGCGTCTAGGATTCCGGTGGCGAAGGCAAAACAAGTCATGTCGAAGGAGTAGCTGTCAAACAAGGGGTTAATTCGCCATTTTTCTTAATTCGCACATTCCATTCATTCAAGGAATTGACTTGGTTTTTCTAAATTTTTTTTCGAATTCACTGGTTTTTCAAGCTGCTAATTGACTTTGATCCCGCAAGAAAAAACCATGTAAAATAGAGCATAGGGCTAGGATTAGGTCATGGCATAAAAGTTTTACACGTTCGGAAGTTTTTTCATTTATGTGCGAATTTATTGTTTTTTTTCAAAACTAAAATGCACATTTTTGTTATACGCGGTGCCAATTTCTGATTTTCGTGCATTTTAAGTGAATATTCAGGAAAAATAGGTACTTTACTGCTTATACAAGTCTGGTTGCTTATACTGGTCTATTGAGACATGCAGTTTTGGAATTCCTCGAGTGCAGGAAGAATCGCGCAGTCACTGAAGGCCCTTACATACTCTCGTCGTATCGACGTTGACGTAGACGTATCGACGTCGACGTAGACTGAGTGACGTAGGGGCCGCGTTTATACTAGCAGCGGAGCGACGTATGCGTATCGTCGTAGACGTAGTTTTTGCAGAAGTGCCCGCGTTGACGTATTGGGGTGCGAGCTACGCAGAACCAGTCCATGTGCGTAATAGGGCCTGGCACTCGTTAGAAAACGGCGCGTTATAGGGCCTGGCACTCGTTGGAAAACGGCGCGTTCATACAACGGAACACAAATAATTTTTTATAGTTTTGACGGCAAATTACCATGGTAGGATAGGTATGTTCAGGACAGTCGATACTAAATTACTGATCAGTCGGTACTAATTAGTTCTATTCTGGCTCGTGCTTATGAGGTCTCAAAATTCAAGAGTCACATTCAAAGTTGTATTAAAACCATCATTATCATCCATGTCATAATAAATATAATACTCGTAAGTGTCGATATTATCCGAACCCTTTGTCACGGGGCTCTAAAAACAAACAAAAACTGCGTTTCAACAGTAAAAAGCGAAAAGTTGTGTTGATGCCACACTTAAAAAATGACCCTCAAAAAACACAAAATAAAAATAATTCCGCTCAACTAACAACATTTCTGACTCAAAATTTAGAATCTACGATAAAAATTCTCCATGGAACCACAAAATTTTGAATTTTGAACAAATTTTCGATTCATCCGATCAACAGACGTAGCAGCGTAGTTTTTGCAGAAAAATCGTAACTTTGTGCAATAGCTACGTCGACGTAGTTGCTACGTCCGTAACCAAACCAACTCCGTTTGGTCGTTCATACTTGTCCAACCTATTGGAACCACAATGTGCTGGGTTTGGTTGCTCATAGATCACGTGGTAAGGAGCTTTTCAAGTGCCAGTGCCAAGGACTTTACGCGCCTGTTCATAAATGACACCTGCGCCATTCGTTAGAAGCTCACTCTCGTCGTTTGGCCTGCTTGTTTCGCTTTTTTTGCCATCCACCTGTTTTTTTAGGTATACTTGTGATACAAGGGGATCCAACATTAACCTATCTGAGCTAATATCCCAGGTGCATGTGATCATGGGAAGCAGTGAAGCGCACTGCCTATTGCAGTCAACGCCTCGGCTGTAACCCACGATGTATCCGCTCTATGATGATAACTGGTGTGCTTGGAAAGGGAGTGGAGGTGGACCACGTGGAGCGAGTGCTTGAGATTGGATAGCATCATCTTTTTGCTTGCTTCCATGCCTCCTTTGCTGTTTTGTTGTACGTGTTCCCGCCAGAAATAGGGTTTTTTGCAGGCCACACTAACATCACTAATCATGCTTTGACAAAAGTTAAATACAAAAAAATTGCTATCCTGCAGCTGTCAGCACCCGATTAGCATAGGCAACTGGACATTGTCTCCCATCCTCTACCGCCGACGATAGTATCGCGCCCAAACCTGACCTACTCGCATCCGTGTAGCCCATAAAAGGCTTTGAAAAGCCTGGGCACGTGCACACTTTCTGTTTGAGCGTTTCAAACGCACACTGCCATTGACCATACAAAAGGAACTTCCTACTTGGTCAGTTCGAGCAGGCTTCGCGATCCTTGAGCAGTCCTGTGTAGATCGTCTATAAAACGACACCATTCGCAGCAACCGTCGCACAGCTTGTACGTCTTTGGGTTTCTCCATTTCCATTACGGCTTTTATAAGGAAATAACCCCGAAGCGGCCGCGGTGATGCAACAGTTCAGCATTCTTCTACCCGTATTGCTTGGGAGCGATTGGCTGGACTCGTCCCGGGTTCGATCCCCGGTGATGGAGGTCGGTTTGCGAACCATAAACCCTCGCTGCCCATGCACGCCAGGCCGTGGGTGACTCACCCGGTACACTCGAGGTGCTCCGAGTGGAGAGATGGAAGCCAAACGAGGAGACAATCTCGGCTGTCGAACGCCGACAGAGTTCAAAGCTCGTCCGAGTTAGTCGGTGTCCTGTCCAGGATGCCCTCGCGTGGAGGTGCTCCTAGTGAGAACGTGCAGAGGGACGCTGCTGTGTGTGCCGGTCCTCGCACAGCCCTGCTTAGAAGGTTTGACTGCTGGCCGGCTACAGGCAAAAACGGGCTTCGGCCCACAAAAATTAAAAGAAAGTGGGATGCAGAAAAGCTACAGCGGCCGATTATGAACTTTTCCCGACATTTATCGTGCTCTTATAAAACTTCTCCATGTGACCATTGTACTGTAACCTGTAGCCACATACAATGCAGAAGCACTCCATGGTGTGGGGCAGGCACAAATATGCAGTGATTCTGCGAGATGAGCAGAAGCTTGGTCGTGCGGAGGCTGTCTTTCAAGTACATGAGAATAAGAGTAGTGCGGTGCCTGGTGACTATAGCAAGTCAATAGAAGTTAGAGTTCACGAATTCAGAATCCAGATTTGTCGACACAGCAAAAATCTGAGATGAAACAATTTCTGATCGAGTACGCTAAAAGGGGTGAATTCGCGAGCTCGGATTCTGAGCTGACACCGGTGAAATCACCCAGGTATCAAGTGATCAATATCCACAGCAATCCTCCAGTATACCAGGCCCCGAGGAGAATTCCATTTTTCCATAGACATTTTTTGAAACAGCTAATGGAAAACATGATTACCGTAGGTCAGATAGTGGATAGTTTTCTTCTCCGACTGTTCTTGCGAGCGAGAAAGAAAGCACACGGCGGTTTTGTGTCGACTATAGACGGCTGAATGCGGTGGCCATTTGCGACCAGTATCCACTACTTAGGGGAAAATATTCTAGACTCGTTGCACGGTGCCACTGTGGATTTGCTGAGTGCATTCCATCAGATCTGGTTGGCACCAGAAAATAGCCAAAAGATGGCATATTAGTGGCATATTAGATGGCATTGGAAATGTCATTTGGGGAGGTAGCCGAAGGCGCAACAGAAGACTAAAATAAGGGAGGATGTCTGGGATCGCTAGCTCTCTCCTCCACTGCAGAAGAGCAATACCCAATCACGGCATTGGAAGGCCTAGGCGTCTATTAGGCAGTAAATCTCAATTCAGACATTTTCCACTTCCATTTTGGACGGCCATGCTCTATGATGTAGGACTTGGATGCTCTTCGGTTTAGAATACGTCGTACGTGTTTGTGAAAAGTGCTATCAACCGGTGAAAATACAATTTTCTCAGCTCCCTCTTCTCCCTCTGTAATAAGCTTGGTATGCGCAGGAGAGAATGCGGTCGACCGTAGTAGGTGGGGCCAACTGTCTAGCGACAAGTCGCGGTTGAAACATCAACCCGAGGGGTTTACGTCTCCCAGCAAGGGGAGATCGATATCTCTCCTCGCCATGGCCAACCAGGCGCGGGGCTTACACTCCCATTATGTCAACCATATCGACTGTCACAGGAGAGATATGGGCATCTAGCTGACCAACAGCTGTGCAGCATTGAGGCTGCGCAGAATATAGACTACGATGATTTGGCCGTCCTACACGTCCGAAGCTACATGGTCAGGACTCCCTACTTTGTCTGGCAGCGGGCCATGGCGATGGGGAGAGAGCAATCGATACTATCCCCTTGTGGGAGACGACACCCCTCTGGTTGATGTTTCAGCCGTAGATAAGGTCGTAAGACCCGCCTACTTTGTCCCGCCCACACTCTCCCCTGCGCCTTGACCATTTTATCCCTGAGCACCAACAGCAGTTGGGCCTTCCAATACATCTAGTCACGCCAGGGATCTTACCCCGTGACCAGGACCCTAGTCGTATCGCTCGCCTGACTTCTGTCCGTCAATCTATATTCCTACATAATTCCCTTACACTGGACAGCAATGGGAGAAAATGCGCGGCCTGACATGTATAAGCAATCAAACACCCATTTGTCCTGACTCTTCACTAAAATGTAAGAGAAACAGAAATTGGTGGCGCAAAATACAAAAATGTGCATTTTAGTTTTGAAAAAAGAAAACAAATAAATTAGCACATAAATTAAAGACTCCCGAATGTGTAAACGTTTTACGCCACCATAATCCTAGCCCTATACTATGGTTTGGATGGCTTTTCTTTGCGGATCTCAGTCCATTAGAAGATCAAAAAAACTTATAAATTAGAAAAACTATTTTGAAAAAACCTTAAGCGCGAATTTCAAAAACATAAGTGGCCCCTTGCTTGGCAGCTACTGTAGTGTTTTCCTTCAACACGACTTGTGTCGATTACGCCACCACTTCCTTGGCCGCTCGCCGGCTTCATTATACTGATCTTCGCTGTCGATACTCGAATCATTCGTTGACACGAAGCCCGTTGCGTGTCCTCGAGTCAGACCAATCCTGGTAGTTGCTGGCCGCCGATGGGGATGCAGTGAGGGCGGAAGAGGAATTGCGCATTTCGGTTTGTGAGAACTAAATAAAATTCTGCTTTAGAAAGGCATTTTTGAAAGAATGAAATTCTTACTGTAGGAAATCGCCGACCAGTATTTTCGAACGAATATTCTTGTCGCGCAAACCAGTGTTGGGAGTCTTCAGTTCACAGTTGCGTTCCACGATTTTTTCCCACTGAAAAGAGGAGCGTTAGTACAGTACGAGTGAGGTGAACGGAAAAAGTAAATTTACTTCGTTTTCCATTTTGTTCAAATCCGCGTAGAACTTCGTCATTCGGTCATGCACTTTCTTGGCCTCCGCATGCAATTGCGAGTTCTGAAACGACAACGGAACTTGCTTAGAGGAGTAAAAGAAATTTGATCTTAGTTACAGAAAGAAGAATTGAAAAACAAAGGATCAGATACTCACTCTTTTCTCAATTTTGTTCTTCAACGCAGCCAATTTTTCTTCCAGCTTCTTAGCCTAAAAAAACTTCGGTTGTCCAATGCGTATAAATTGCAAAATGGTGCCACAGTATTTTGTCTTTTATAGTCTCCTCTAGCAACCTGCTCTCAGCCCCCCCCTTCCCAATGCAGTAAATAAGGGAGAGGCCAAGAAAGCTTCTACAAACTGGAACTCTAGGAAATCGGGGCTTGGCTAGTAGTAATCTAGTGTAGATTAGGGCAAGGCGTGGCTCTCCTACTTGCCCAACAAGCCTCGATTTACTTACCTTCGCGACCATTTCTTTACAGTGATCGGTGATGGGACCATTATGGCCGAATTCAAAATACATTTGGTTGATAACATCTTCGGGCCCTCGAACTGCAAAACGGCAGGCTGCACACGTGCGCGATCGTTCCAACCACCTCGCCAAGCACGCTCGATGATAGGTATGTGTGACCACATCGAAGAGCCGCCACTTCGGACGGAGAGAAAAAATCGAGGCAAATCGGGCATCGGGCATGCATTCCACAAATTGATCACGATCGAATTGATTCGAGCAAATAGGACGAGGCCGATGTTGCAAAAAAAACAGATCAAGCAGCCGATTCGGGAGCAGAGAAACTAAATGGCGACCTCGAAAGGCAAGTGTACAGTGCAAGTCGAGAAGAGACTAAACTGGTAAGCAGCCGACTCGAAGCGGAAAAACAAAGCAAATGACTGGACGCCAAGTCAGATAGGAGAGCATTAGGCCGATCTTTCGGTTCCGAAAAACTAGATTTGACGAGGGAAAAGAAAAACTAGAGTTAACAACATCTAGGGCTGAATGGAAAACAAAAGAAAAATATTTTGATTCCGGGCTAGATGAGAACTGTCTGCTATACGCGATATTGAGCCTGCGCATCAATGACAGCGTTTGGCGGCAAGTTCAAATTTGCACATGTCCGCGCGTTTCCCTCTTTACAGAATTATCTTGTTTCCTGGACTGAGTCAGAATTTTGCTGAACGATCGTTATGCATCATAGAAACGGACCCTATGTAGAGGCCCTCCGAATCAACAATCGCGATCAGAGAACTTCAAACAATGAAGACCACAACATCAGTGAAGGCCAGCAATGTGAATCTGCAAACCATACCCCCCCTCCTTCACCTCCCGCTCGCCCTGACAAGCATTCTTACACGCCGCACAACACATTTACAATCATTGTCAGACCAAAAAAACACTCCAACCAATGCAAACGCCCAGAGGTCCCCCACAAATCTATATCCGCACGATTTGGGCACATAGGCACTTCATGACGTCGCCATTTTCATGAGCCAGCTTACGTTGGTCGAATTCAAGCCGACAAAAAGTTCCACCGCCGCGACCCTTGGTCAGGAATCCTGGATTAATCGCCAGCACGTTACCAACGTCCTAAAAATCATGCCCATAGTGTTCAGGGCGACATGAACACTAAAATTACCAACCTTGAGAAAATATTTTAATACCGATGGCAAGACCAACACATGCGGGGCGACTGGTAATCTCGCATACGTATTGCAATGAGCCACATCGACACTGACGTCGATAACTGGAGGGCACAGAGGATAGAACCTGCACACAAAAAACACATGGTCAACAAATAATTCAAGAGAAATACCACACACTTACGTTTGTTGCAATAAAAGGTGCCGTGCTAGTCTGCTCATTCGATCACCACTGTTCTCGGTTGAAGGACCCCTAAAAATTAAAACTATCGATCGAAGTTACCTGTTTCCCCCAAAACATGCATCTTACTTCATTTCTTCAGAACTCAAATGGAACAAGATATCCGTAGCGGTGACCCCAAATAAGAGACCTCCAATGCGTAATAGACACGGATCCGAAACGAAGACTGGTTGCGCCTGCAACGAATGAGAATGAATGAGTACAGTAAAGACACTAAAACATACCTTATCGAATGCTTGCACAACCCGTCCGGGCGGTGTTGGATAACAAGCAGCCATCGTAGCGTCTTCTGCCGATGCCACAACCACCACTTGCGTACCAATGCTGAAAAATTTTCTCTGCTTAAGCCCTTCTCTTGTCTATTAAAGAAAAAACTTACCTGCCACACGCGTCACCAATCCTTGACAGTATGCGATCGAAAAATTCTTGACACGACATCGGAAGTTCCTGAAATCGACAGGAATCCCAACTGACTACTTACAGCACGACCAAGTCTTACCAGCAGGTCTTCTCTGCTTGCTTGAACAATAGGGCCAACCTGAAAACAGTGTGTTCGTAACAGAAACCAACCAAAAAAGCAACCAAGCTATTACCAGCACCAAGACATGAGGACGATGTTTCTGAACGTAGTTCAGCAAAGAGACCAGAGGCTCGTAGCCAAGCCCATCCGTAGGCGTGTACGGTCCAGAAGCGATGACAACGGATAATCGATCAGGGACCGCCAAAAGTTTACTCGAATCGAACATCGCCGAATGTGGAAACGCACCAGGAAACAACTTCTCTGCGAAGAACTTGTCGTTTCCAATCATCCTTCCTCCAAAGCACACCACCTAAAAGACAAGACATGAGCCTCAACCAGACAGAGTGACATGGAAATACGAATTATACCTCGCCCGGAAACAGCGAATAGTCTGATAAGGATGAAATGTCAATAGCGATGTCATTGCCCCCGAATGACTTGTCAACTCGAAGACGAATTTTGTCGGTAACTAATCGAGTTGGGCGCTCAGATTCGTCTCCATTGTACAACAATCCGCACGTGTATACCAGACCCTAAATAATGTTTTTACACAGCTAACTAAAGTTTTCATTTTCTCACCTCTTGCTGGATGGAATCCGAGTTTTGTCCGACTTCTGGATGAGCATTTCGGATACGCTTCGCCATACTGCTGATGCGACTGTTCAGAGCTGAAGGAAAAACAGACACAGAAAAACAAATAAAATTGATTACCCTCTCGACTACATACCTTCCTGAACGCCGAGTATATTCTGATCCATAAACAAAAACGGCTTATTCAAAATTGGCACGAGTTCGCACTGACAAACTAAGGAGCCTTCACTTTGGACATTACGTCTCCTCTGAACAATCCATTCAGTCAGATGCACATCGCCAAACCCAGCCTCAACTTTTCCAGCGTTCGTTCGCTCAATAAACTGTTGTGATGGCGTTGACCTGCAAAAAGAGACCAAGTAAGGGACAAGGGGAGGGGGGGGGTAGGCGCGGTAAACCCCCTGTTGGGCCGGCAAGGACACTGAACGCTTCCTCTCAAACCCCCCCCCCCCCCCCACGTCAGGAGGTCCAGCAGGAAGCAAGCAAGACGATCAAATTATATGTAGGTGCCGCCTCGGTGGTGTAGCGGTGAAAGGGGTCTGTCACACTTTGCTTGGCAGAGCTAGAAACCGGTCGGCTGCGAGTTTAACTCTGGCCGTCTGAGAACTTGGTGAAGTTCTCTCTGCGCCTTGCACACCTGGCGGTGGGCGACTCACCCTTTATCCCTGCGGGGGAGGACTTATGGGGCGGGAGGCTCTCGAATCCGGGTCTCCCTTGATCACGGGGCACGGGCTGGGTATGGTTGCCCCACGGGGTAACCACCGACATCGCGGGGTTTAGACTAACACGCGCCCTTGCCCGGCATGCATCCCGGATGATCCCTAGTCGATGGCAAGATAGGGTCAACTAACAAGCCCCCTTCCCCCCCCTGCGGGTAAAGGGCCAAAAAGCGACCCTCCCTGGACCGACCAGAATTGGTAAAAAAAATTGTATGTGGGCAGGACCAAGACCTTGCCTCCAAGCATAGGCCCGTGGCCAACTGTACGTTAACAGTCATACAACTCACTCACTCGACTCGACCCGGACCTGACCTGGCCTGACTTATCTCACACACGATCAGATCAGGCTTGGGCGATCTGATCTTTAACCCCCTCCCCTCACCTAACCGAGCCGGCCTTCAAAGAGACCTGTAAAATCAAACCTGTGTTACAGATGTCATACTCACACAACTGGGGAAAAGCTGTCTACGCTGACAAACGATGTTGGCGTTCGACAGACGGAGGGCATTTCGTCCTGGTCCATACTGTCGAACTCGTCATATGTATCGTTTCCCATATCAGCCTAGAACGATATTAAAAGGTCGCATCGCTCCGCTGCTAAGCATATCATCGTTTACCTGTTCATTCCTCATCAAGTCTCCAGCATCGGTGTCACCAATTCCATAATCCAAGAATATCGCCGCCGGTTTTTGAGGCAGCCTCGTTCGAGTTACTGGTCGACTACTCACTGGTGTTTTGGATGAAGCAGCGCTTGCTGAGTAACCTTTCCGGCGATGGCCGCTGGCAGTTTCATGAGACGACCTCGACCGCTCGAAATTATCCAAAAACTCTTGAGTTAAGGGAGCATCTTCCGAAACGCCACAATTCAATCGATAAGCTACCAAATCATTGACGAAATCGTCCACACAACCCCGGAAATGTTGGGTGCAAATTTCGGCAGCTAAAATGAAAAGAGGGGGATGAAATTTTTGATGCTGAGCCGAGCTGTCTGACTTTATTCCCGGGGTCCCCAGCAAAAGCATGAATTTCTAGCATGCAGCCATGCATAGACTCTGACTCTACTGCGTCCCTTTCTCCTCGCTGCAATCATCTTGAGTTCAAAAATTTGCATTATGCATTCTTTTTAAAATTCATCAACGCTGGATTCGTAGGGGCATTAGTTTCTAGGTCCGACAGGTAAGAGTCAGAAAATAACCTATTTTGCAACTGTGATATTCGGAGTAACGTAAGTCTTATGTTTCGATAATAAGCCCATGAGCCGCTCCAGGTATAGCGAGCCCCGCGACTCTGGAGCTTGGAAGGGGTCTCCGAGCCCCATCGTGATGTGGCTAGGAAGGGGCTCCGGGCACGCTTGGCACTGGGCTCGGAACGGGTATTCCCTGCCACATTGTGAGCGTGGCTGACTACCAGGCGGCGGTTTAGTAGTTTTCAGTTTCTGAGTGCAAATTAGCGTACCATACGAAGTACGGTGTGCGCAAACGTACCGAATGGAAAATTGCCAGTCCAAGTTCTTACAGGCTTCTGCCTAAAAGGGTAAAATGGTTCATGGATTTGGCCTGGTGAGGTCGAAGCTTATCCTCAGTGCCCTCGTTAGTGAGCGACCCATCCTTCGACGTCCAAGCACTGCCAATGCCGCTTGTAGCTAATGATATTTGAAATGGTACCTTTAAGCTACATATACTTCCAAATAATGTCCCAGGACCAGCCTGTGTTCGCAGACTGAACAGGATCCGTGCAAGCTCGACCAAGTCGTAAATCATCATCTGCAAACACTTGGATCTTGTTTCATGGACATCGAATCCAGTACCAGTCACAGAAAGCTTTTTGCGCATCTGTTCATCGGCATGACTACCCAGACAAAAGAAGGCATTTTTGTCGAAAGTACATAGTCGTGAGTCCACTAAGTAACAGTAATGATCTCAGCCACGAGCCGCCCACTCGGATGCACTGATGGCCGTTGGAGTTTCGCAACTGAATGATCAACTACCAGCAAAGGAGAACATTTATCGGGCAGTTTATTCATGCATTGAGACTTCATCCGGCTATTGAGCTGACGGAGCATTAACTAATTTATGCGCTGATACGGAGTCAGACAACAAAAACGCCTATAATAACCTACAAATCGTAAATAACCCAAACCGCCGCCTGGTAGTCAGCCACGCTCACAACGTGGCAGGGAATACCCCTTCCGAGCCCTGTGCCAAGCGTGCCCGAAGCCCCTTCCCAGCCACATCACGATGGGGCTCGGAGACCACTTCCCAGCCCCAGACTCGCGGGGCTGAATATACCTCGCCGCTTCCACACTACAGTAGATAGGTACTGAGCACATACGTGAGCCTGCACAAACGTACATACCTTTATCGGGAACGTAAAGTTCATCCTCGACTCCAATTTGAAAAATTTGCAGTTCGTCCACTATTTGTTCTTGAAGAGATTCGCCTGGCATGTTGGACAAATTCGCGGCTCAATTTTTTAATTTTCTTCTTTAATCAAGAACGACTTGTTGCAAAAAGTGAAAAAAAGAAAAATGGGTATGAAGGATGATTGAAGAAAAGAAGAAAAAGACGAAGAGCAACGCACCGCCTTCTTTTGGCGCCAGAAATTGGGCGACTGTACTCGCCGAGGCGCCCGAACAATAAAATACAGTTTCGGACTCGTTAGAGTAAGTAAAATGCAGATTTTACTGATTTCATAACATTGAAGTATGCTTTCTCTTTCTAAAAAAGCTAGATTCTGTTCCCGAGGCGAAATATTTTTGAAAATCCTGTCAAGCGTTTTCCTTATCTGAACCTCAAGTTTTCGTATTTCAGATTCGTCTCTGGTCGATTCGATTTCCGATTTGCTTTTGAATTAGCAACAACTTTTGAATTTTGTGATCCGTCCATAAAGCGAGCAAACACGCACAAAGCTTCAGAATGTTAATTCATGTCTAATCGATCAATGTTTATGCGCATTTAGTCGATCAACCAATCGATTTCTAATCAGTCGTAAAAATGGATTTGAAATCATTTCTCCGCGGCTGGCTGACTTTGACGGCCGTTATCACTATCGGACATTGTTATCAGGCTCTCGATTACAAGGTGCTCGCCCAGAAATTATACGACAACAATGGACGACGCGAAGGTAGGCGGCTTCGATGGCTTTTTGTGTTTGAATGATAACGAGGGTTTTTTGCTGTATTTTCTTCTACTTTCTAAGATTTGAAAAGGAATTTCAGAATTCTGCTGGAAAGGTGTTTTGCGAGATTCTGTCGATTCTTTTAAATTTTTCTTTTCTTGGTCCCAGATCGCACGAAAACTTTTTTTTCTTTGCAGTCACTTCTCTCTACAGTCGATTATTCAGTCAATGGAATCTATTTCTGGCACTCCTTCGATTAACGTGCGTAATTTTTTTCGAATCCAAGCCTTTGTACATCGTTACAATCGGCAGCTTCGTGGCTACTATTGCTTATTTTCTGGCTGAGATCATCGTTTATCGAACGACCACATTCAATAATATGGGTGTGGCAGCCACCTTGACCACGTCGAGTGAGTACAGACTTGATGACTATGCCGTGTTTCATGTGCTCCTACGCAAAACATCCATTTCTATCCCCGAAGGCACCGGATCCAAATTTTTTGCTTTTCATGCCCGTAATTTCAAAAAATTCCTAAAAATCGTTAGGCTTGATTTCGGTTTTTTACAGTATCTGTATTCCGAATTTCAAATTTTAAATTTCAATATTGCGCGATTTTGAATTTAAATTTAAAATTCGTGCTCTTTGTTATATGGATTATACAGAAGTGAGAGTACCTATCTGATCACACCGCATTATCTTTGGGCATCATTTTCCAAACATTGCACGCACGAAAAAGCGTGAAATTTAAAATTTGCGAATAATTTTTAACACAGAATCTCGTATGCTATCTTTCCTTGAATTTCAAGGTGACCACTCAAAGAGCCGCAGAAATCTGGACTTGGTGCCATTTGAGCTTACTCGGCTCTGACTCACAATTAGGCAGACCACCCTGGGCGGGGGGGGTACCCACTTTACACTATCATGTGCCCTTCGCCATCCACGCTCACCCCTTTTCTTCCTTCAGCCATCTCACTCGTGCTAATGTTCCTTTGTTGGTCCCGTCTCTGGAATCCGGAAGATCTTGAAGAAAAGATTCCTACCTCGGCTCTTCCCATGGAATTGGCAGCACTTTCGAAAAAGATGAAATCCAAGTCAAGACGGTTGAAATCTGAATAATGACGAATGCAACTCGTGGCTCAACTTGTTCTAGTCGTTGTGGTCTTGGCAGCTTTACCTCTCGTGCTTTATTTTCTGATTTCTCAGTTTTTCATGACTTTTTTATCACCTATTTATTTTTTGCCCATATGCAACACAATGTATAAGATCTATGTTATGTAAAAATAAGGTCCCCTATAACGACAATTATTGAATAAAGGAACATCACATGGTAAAAACAGATAAGTAGTCGGAATGCAACGTACACCACGTCCCAAAAAAGATAAGCGCGAAATTCTACGCCTCCGAATGCGATTTGCCCAAAAAACAAATGTTATGCGAAAAATTCATCAAGTTTTGTAGAAAACAAAAAATATTAAACAACCCTAGGATAAGGACTGACGTAACTTTCAATTTAACATAAATACTTAAATTTTAACCACCGATTTTTTTTATAAATATGCTTCAAAACAAGGAAGCAAAACAAAAAGATTGCCTGATCTACTTAACTGATATCGCTTCATTTGCGCTCCAATGGTTGACTTTTCAATTGTAATAACAAAGAACGAAAACGAGCCACGTCTTTCGTATTCTTTGCCGATTTTGGATTGAATTCGCACAAACGAGTAATTCGTTCCCATTCTTGTCCCGGTTGATCAGCATCGCGTTCTCGAATAAAATCTTGTTCCACAACGCTAAAAAGGCGAAAAAAGTTTGTTGCAGAAATTTTTTAAAAATATTGTCAATAAGTTGTCTTTTCTTACCGATTGTTCTTCGTCGCTTTCTCAACATGATCGACGTGGTTCTTATACCATTCTTCTAATTCACGTTTAGCTTGCTCACGCCATTTTTGCTTCTCTTTTTCTTCTTGCGCATCTAGAAAAAAGACATGTATACAGTTCAGGGAGCACCTAACGCTATAGGACAGGAAAATTGGCGAGATTTCTTTACCTTTTTTCTCCAGCCGCTCTTTTTGTTGTTCCCTCCAGACCTTAATTTTCGCCGGTTCCTCTCGTTGGAAACTGGGTGGCGGTGTTGGAGTGGCAGCTTGTCTCATGGCTGCTTGCTGTTGAGCGGGCAACGCGGATAAAGTTGTGGGTGCCCCAGTTGGAGTGGCATCATCGGGCGTTGGTCCGCCACCATTTGATAATACTTCGCCTCCATTCACCGTCGGCGCGGCGAAATCGTTAAATCCATTAACTGGACCGTCTTCTTGACTTACAGTCACATCTAAAAATCGAAGGATTAGTCGCAATTTCATTATGACGATAGAAAAAAAATTTACTGCCGAATTCGTCTTCGATTCCCGCTAACTGCTGTTGTTCGCGAGCAAGAAACGCTTCGACACTATCTTCACCAGCCATTGCTAATAAATATGCTCAAATTGATCAGATCAAATACGATTCTATCGCCCAGAATGAGGTCGCTCGAATCGATGATACAGGAATTTTCTTTGACAATTTTCGACTTTTCATCTTGGCCGCGCACACCTAGTCGTTCTGGCGTGACGTAAGCAGGAGAGCATTTTCAGATTCAGATTAAAAAAAACTTACAACCAAATTAATCTGGTTTTAAAAAGTTTTAGGATTCGTCAGAAAATTTTTGACTATGCCAGCTAGTTAGCAGTCGAGATTTTCTGCAAGTTTTGGCGTAAATTTTTACTTCGACTTTTTTCTTGAATCTGAATCTTATCTACTTTACACTACGTGTCTCTTTTGGTCACGTGACTTCACGTCGCCTATTTCGGCAATGGACAGTTTTGGGAGTGACTGACCTTGCAGTTCTCCACTTTTATCTCTGACGTTGTTGTTTTGCAGATTGACGCATCCCATCGCATATTTACTTCACATATTCGTTCCGGAGTTAAAAATTTTCGAAAAACGAACAAACTTTTTTAATTTTTAAACTTTAAAATGCAGTCATCTTTGATCTATTGTTTTGCCATTTGTATTATCTCCGTGCTCTCAACAAGATCAGTCGATGCTGTTAGTCGATCAAAACATTTGGAGCACATCACAGAAGAAAATTGGCGTGATATTCTTTCGGGAGAATGGATGATCGAATTGTAAGTTAAATATTGATTGAAATTTTTGAAATTCTGTATCGCGATGTATTAAGTTGGAAATCTGCCCAGAGACTCGTGGATTCTAGGACGTTTTTATTTTATTCGGAACAAGGGATCTCGAACAGTCACCTGTTTTGGACCTTTTACGCTAGGAGTTTTTTGTAGCTCATAACTGAAATATCTTTTGGATTTTGTATTTCTCGCTAATTTCGCTTTCAGATAGCGTGTTTTTTCCCTGGAACTCGCTTTCCTCTCCGGAAAAGAGGTCTTGCGGTTGTTTCAAGACTGCAAACAGCAATAGTAGCTATTAGACCATCTGAAGGGCTGTTCTTTTTTTACATTTTCCTTTTCTCTTTCTCGAATGTACGCGTCGTCAGTGCAGTGCATAGTTTCGGTTGAGTCGAGTTCAGTAGCCTCGATGTGGTTTTTGGGCGCATTCTTCGTACACAGTCCAGTGATTCTTGTTTCGCATGGATTGTGCATGGGACTCGTAGACGTAAGATACGTAGTGTTGTGTGCACGTAGACTATGCACTTCGTCTAGTAAATAGGGCTACGAGTTGTTGGTTTCTCTTCTTCGCCTCGCTCTATTTCGCGACCTAAAATGACAGCACGGCAACATGAGCATAACCTCCACGGCACGGTGCATGCACAGATCATGACACGTCGCGTAACAGTTGGTTCTGATGTCGGCTGCTTGCACAGGTTCATTCACCCATTTTCCCCCTGTGTATATCTTGGTTCGGGATCGGAATTTTGTCAATCCTGGTCGTGCGGAATCAGGATCAGGACTAGATGCAGATCTCTGAAGATAAAGTCTCCTCCAAGCGAAACACTTCGGAATTACAGTCTAATGCTTCTATTAGGCTGGTTTCTGTGCCCGCATATCCTAAGTCATTAGCCAATGCGATTGCTGTGAGTGCACATTTTTCTGCTTCGGCCGTTGCAGAATTAAGATCAACTTTACACTGCCTGGATGCTGACGCCATGTCGTATAGCCAACACAGGAACACAGATTGACAATCATTTTTACGCAGGCGGGAGTCGAACCCCATCTGTGAGCGTGCGAGGCAGATGCCTTATTCGCTAGGCCACGACCTAGGTAATCGCGAAGTTTCTGACCCTTGCGCACATCTCTGAACGGATCTTATCATGTACGGCACACTTGACAGAGTCCTTGCTAGCTGGCATTACTCACCAGATGGCTTTGACTATTTTGGAGCTCCAATCCAAACGAACGCTGACACAGCACTCTCTACTCTATTGTTAATGGAAAACATGTACGAGCACTTTTATTAAAGGCCATCAGAATATGATAACAGCGCCCATAAAAGGACAAAAATCAATTTTACACATAGTAAGCTGTACAATATATTTCTCATTTTAGCCACGCCCCTTGGTGCCCAGCGTGTAAAGACTTGGTGAAGTCGTGGAACGCTTTTGCTGAATGGAGCAAAGATTTGAGCGTAAATGTTGGCGAGATTGACGTGACGACAAATACGGGTAAGATAAACTTGTCTTAACGTTATCACAGGCAGGAGTGAACTAGTGACCGCCTTTTTAGGGTTGAGCGGCCGATTTTTGGTCACTGCTTTGCCGACAATTTATCAGTAAGTAATATTTTTCCGACTACATTATATGCGCATAGAAAAGGGTTGTGAATTTTCCCGCCATTTTTCAAATTTGAATATTTTAATAGAAAATGTTTTTAAGAAACCCCTGTAACACATGCTTGGGTGGTGGGAGTCTCTGGAGGGCGGCTGTTCATAGAGAAAGGGGGGAC
Organism: Mesodorylaimus sp. YZB2_4; assembly: GCA_030248295.1. NCBI lineage: Eukaryota > Metazoa > Nematoda > Enoplea > Dorylaimida > Dorylaimidae > Mesodorylaimus > Mesodorylaimus sp. YZB2_4. The sequence goes on along the minus strand of JASANH010000652.1, from coordinate 29,189 downwards.
AATCAACCAGTCAAAGGCCAGAGAGGTCATGGAGCTGATGACTACTAGAAGTCGGAGGCTGGTGCTCTGATCGTGAGTTTTGCCATGCCTAGCAATGATCAGTTTGTGACTCAGGAGTGTTTACTGGCTAAAAAGTTGTTGGATTCGTTTCAGCGTGAAAGATGGTGTCTTCCGAGCATACTCTGGTCCGAGGGATAAGGACGATTTAATTTCGTTTATTGAAGAAAAGAAATGGACAATCATCGAACCAATGCCTTCGTGGAAGCACCCTGATTCATTTCAGTAAGTGGCAATTTTTTTGACTTTATTTCTTGAAAGTAAAGTTAAAATTTTTTTTAGAATGGGAGTTGTGTCGTGGTTTTTCAAAGCCAGCATGACGGCTCGGGATTTGCATAATTATTTGGTGGAAAAACAAGGATTGCCTTCTTGGGTCTCCTATTCTATTTTTGGATTGGCCACTTTGGTTTTGGGATGTATTCTTGGATTTGTAAGTGATCGGGGGCTATTCACGTTGGGTCTAATCAAAAACATTTGGTCTGGGTGGGGTTCGAACCCGGGTCATGATAATTGAGAAACAATTTTATGTTTTAGTTCATCGTTTGTATAATCGATTGGGTATTCCCGGCCACTCCTTCGGCCAGTGGTGCTGCCGCTCGTCGCTCTGCGGGTACTGAGCCGAAAAAGCAACAGCAGCAGAAGAAGAAGGAGAAACAACAGAAGAAAGCTCAAGATGCTCAAAAGGCCTCGAAAGATGAAGATAAATTGAGCGATATCGATTCGAGTCAAGCAAGCGAACTGGACTCGCAACAGTCGCAGAGTGAAGGTATGAATGGGACTCGATGTAGACGAGAAAAACTCAGATTTTTTTGATTTCAGGAGAAGAATCGAATGTTCGCCAAAGAAAAGGCGAGGGAAAAAAGGATGCTAAACCTGTTGCTAATGGTAAGCAAAACGATGCTAGCCCGAAGAAAAAGAAGTGATCAATTTTCGTGCTGTATCGACATCGATCCGAGAACAAGTTATTATGCATCCATTTGCTAATTATTCGTTGGACATCATCTGTTTTAGTTCACTTTGCTTTGTTCTTTTCTGTGTGCGTTTAATGATTTTGATATATGCGTTATTTTGCCAAGTTTTATATGATGGGTAATTTTTGATACAATGTAAAATTTTTTGATGGTTTTTCGCTGCAGAAGCTAAAGGTAAAATGTGTAGGTTGAAATTTGAATTGGCGCAAAAATTGATGTAAGCAGCTGGGTGCTTGTGCGATCAGATGTGTCTGGCGTAGGAGTACTGTAAGTCGATTGCCTTTTTCGACCTTTCGACAATTTTTTGGTTGGTTGCGGGCGGGCGCTTAGATTTAGTCGATTAGTCAATCGTGTGATTGAAAACGTACATTTTTCGCTGAAGTGATCGATCGATAAGAACTGAGGATGGTGGGAAGGTAAGAGTGGAAGTTCCAGTTTTTGCCCGCGTCATTTGCGTTACAGAATGAATCATGCGACCATTGTGTTGAATGAGGAAAATGCAGGGACTTGCAGATTTACAGTATGTTTCTGTCTGCCTTGCAAAGACGAAAGAGCGAGGTCTAGTTTCTTCGAGTTTACCTTGCCACTAGGTCTGGACTATGGCGCGTAACAAAAAGGAATCTATCAGGCTCGCGCAGCTGACATCTGAACAATTTCTTTTACTTCCTTTATTACGTCTTGGCACCATTGCTTTGTTTTTCCGTGCTGGTACCCACTTATTTTCTCAATAATTTCCTATCACGTAGGAGCGTAGGGACTGACTCAGCGGGCCCCCCATAGGACATGATATGTGTTGTGTATGTTTGAGGGCAGTGGCACGGGTGGCAGTTGGCATTGATTTTCTATCCGTTTTTCTCGATTTTCAATGGATGGGTGAATAATAGAGCTTACATCGTGTGTCTAACTGCCTGGCCTGGCGAGCCATTGTACTCGTTCTTCTCGCCAGCTGTTGTCTTGGTTTAAATTGAGGCGCTTCGAGACTAGGAGAGCCGCTACGATCAAAAGGGTGCTGGCTTCTTTCTTGTATCGTTACATAGATTCCTTCCCCAAATAGACAGGCGAGGCGGGGGGGGGGGACTATATCGAGCATTGCAAGCTAAGCTCTCTCGTTTTATGTCATCCCTATTTAATGCTGGAACAATAGCCCAGGGCTTGAGTCACGAGATCTTTTGATTAAATCCCTCTAATTCTCGGCTTTTGATAGCGCAGGTTTTTGAAATTGCAGAACTTTTTTATCCTCGTTGGTGCAAGCAGTAGGGTTAGTTTTGATTAGGAAGGTTTTTCTCGACATTAATTTAAAGCCAGGCAATAAAAGAATTCGAAATAAAATTAAATTTGGTTCTGTTTTTATTTAAAACTTTTTCGCGGAAGTGAATTTATGTTTTTGACATCTTCAAACAGCTGTCGAAAAGTTTTGTTGCTTGTCTTTCGTTTCTCGATTCTTTCTCGTCGAAGGATGGTTTAGTCTTTGGGGATTTGGAAACGTATTGGCACGCGTGACTGCCCTTATATGGCCTATATATCACCGCTCTCCTCTGCTTGGTTCCAGTGAGAATGAGTTCCAGCAGGCCTTGCATACCCGATGACTAATGCCTGCCTTATTGGGTCGGCGTGCTGATGAGTATAGGAGACTAGAATGGCGATTTCAAGGCTGCTGTGCACGCGTCGACTCGGCCTCGTTTGAGTCCACAATTGCATTCTGTCGTCAAGAAGCCTAGCGAACAAGTCGGCTTGGCCTGTTGGTCAGTTCGATAGCGAAAGAGGAAAAAAACTAAACCAAACCGACCGACCGACCGACTGGTGGCGGCTGCTTTTTATCGGCTTAACTCGGATGAGAAGAGGAAGATAGTCGAGGCAGGAGGTGGGCGCCTGTCGGTTGGCCTTTTACTCGTGCATCAGGCCTAGTCAAAACGGTGCTTTTGAATTGGTGAGCTGATGATTTTTTGATTGAAATAGACACGAAAAGAATATTTAAATATGGAATCGAGTTATTGGTGATAGAAAAATTGTTTTCATTTGGTTTCTACACGGAGAAAATGACGACGTTAAAATATAAGCTGTAAGTTTTCGTCATTTTATTTTGGTTTCTTCGATGAAGAAGGATGGATTTAGATTTGAGGATAGAATTACTTGTTTTTAGAATAATAGGATTTATATCTGGATTTGTGTGTGTTGAATAGAATTTAGTCGTGTCAGGTCAGGTGACGTTTTTCGGGTGTTCAATTTCGTGAAAAGACATCCGAGCCGCGACTTGTTTACGAGAGGGGTCGTACTCCTTGGATAATGTGCCAGTTCGTCGGCGAGATTAGTGGCAGTTTAGAGAAATCCCTCGATGGATCGGGTTTTGATCCTTGGCCGGAAGTTGGGGCTTGGGAAGGTTTGGCATTTGGCTAGACGATGTGTCGAAGAGGAGGGTGTATTTTTGTGTTTTCCTTGAGTGGGTATGTGGATGTTGTTTTATCAAAAAATTTTCATAGCTAGCTATTTTAGACTAGCAATGATAAGCCATTTTATGGACGTGTATGATGCCTCTTAGACGACTGATTGGCATTCGGCGTGAATCTTAATTTTGTCGCCATTTCTGGATTTGAATGTTCTTGGAAAAGAGTTTTTCACACACTAAAATGGCTCATATAGGATAATTCACTCGTTTTATGAAAATCCATTATCTTATGTTTTAAGACATGGGGAAAATTGGTTTTTCATTAGACTTGACGGGGTCGGGGTCCCCGTCCGCCCCGGAGAGGAGATAGAACATGTGCAGGCCGGGCAGGAGTTGCTGCTGGATTGTGCGATGAGTCATGATTTGAGAATGGACTTGCTCTTTGACGTGTCTGTCGGGCACGTAGCATTGGTGTAGAGGAAGGTGTTGTGGATGGGCGAATCGATATTTAGCTGTTAGTGACTTTCTGCTCGCGCCATACCAGTCGGGTGGCCATGTAAGGAGAAGCAGTCTTGTTATGACAGCGTGCTTTTGAAGAGCAAGTGAGGTTTTTTATTGACGTTTTTTATGTATTTTAGCAAAAAGATCGAAGAAATTGGCAAAATGACGGCCTTGTCGCAAGAAGATATTTTACAAAATACGAAAACTGTGGTTCAAGGTTTAGAAGCGTTGAAAAATGAACATCATTCGATTCGTAATGGTTTATTACAAAGTTTATCGGCTTTGAAAGAAAAAAATGAAGAAGCTAGTTTAGTTGAAGAGAAGGCTGTGATTGTTGAAAAATCGTTGGAAATGATTCAACTTGGAATTGAGGAAGCTCAAGTAAAACTTTAAAAAATTTGAATTTTTCGGATACAAATTTTTAATTTTTGCAGGTGATGGTGGCCTTGGCGAGTCATCTACAATTTGTTGAAGCTGAAAAACAAAAATTAAAAGCTCAAGTACGTCGTTTGTGTCAAGAAAATGCTTGGCTACGCGATGAATTGGCGACGACTCAGCAAAAATTACAACAAAGCGAACAAGGCGTGGCGCAATTGGAGGAAGAGAAAAAACATTTGGAATTCATGAATAGTATTAAAAAATATGAAAATGATCAATCGGTAAGGTTGAGAAAATGGGGCATCCATAAAAGGCGGTTTTTTGTTTCCGTAACTTCTGTTCAATTTTTTTTATCCAGTCCCCCCTTTCACAGATCTTGAACAACGCAAAATTTGAATTTCCCGCTGTAAGCCACACAAAACGAAAGGCTCCTCACTTTTTAAGATGGAATAGCAATATTTTTTTGAAACGAAAACTAATTGAAGCCATAAACTGGGAAAACAAGTACATAAGGAGGGGACTTTTCATCCATGTCAAACTGTCATAAGCGGCATGCGGCGGGAAATTCAAATTTTACGTTGTGACACTGCGGTACAGTCGAGTATGAACTGACTCAAGGGTCCAGGGGATGACCAGCAGGGTAGCTGCTGCGGCGCATGATATTCGCTAGATATAAGTCCATCTGGTTTTTTAAACTTTTTTGTCGCAGCTCTCTTTGGAGCTTAGGCAATTGAGCAGTCCCCTTTTCTTTGCTCTCGAATACAGCAGACATGGGTGGTTCGTGCTGAGCACATTTTTGTCCGACCTCGACCACCCAGCCGGATAGCCTGGACGTCCTTTATGGATGGCTTGAAAGGAGGAAAAAATGTTTTTTATAGGACGTTGATGAAAAACGAGAAGACATGACGAAATCGACTCAATCGTTACAAGATCTCGGTTTTGGTCCGGACGATGAGGATGGCGATGTTGGTGTGGGCGATGGGTATCCAACTCCGACGCCAGCTCATTCGATGTCGGCTTCGGCGACGGCCGGTTATGAAATTCCAGCTCGTTTGAGAACTTTGCATAACTTGGTAAGGAAGGGGGCGGAATGAGGGCGATAGGGTTGAATTAATGAGGTGCTATGTCACTTTTTTAAGGTAATTCAATACGCTTCGCAAGGCCGATACGAGGTGGCTGTGCCACTGTGCAAACAAGCCTTGGAAGATTTGGAGAAAACGAGTGGACACGATCATCCCGATGTGGCTACTATGTTGAATATACTAGCTTTAGTCTACAGGTATGTATTTTACGTAGGTGTAAAATTCTTGTTAAAAAACTGAAATTGATTTTGTACTTGCCTATTGGGGGAGGTCCAAGAACTGGATTTATACGAGATGGGAAATAAAGGATTTTCGAACCAAAATCAGAGAAAACTGAGAAATATTTTGAGGCACCCGCCTTTTCTGTGTACCTGCTGATCGTGCGTGTGAAAATAATCAGGAAAAAACCATATTTCTGTCTGGAAAACCTGGGAAAAATCAAGGAGAATCATTTCCCACTCCATGTATGAACCTTGAAACTGGTATTTTGCGAAGGGGTTCAATTCCGAGACAAGTTTTGATGGGTTTTTTAATTTTAGGGATCAGAATAAATATAAAGAAGCAGCAAATCTTTTAAACGAAGCTCTTCAAATTCGTGAGAAAACATTGGGCGAGAATCATCCGGCTGTAGCGGCCACGTTGAATAATTTGGCCGTTTTATATGGGAAACGTGGCAAATACAAGGACGCCGAACCGTTGTGTAAACGAGCTTTGGAAATACGGGAGAAGGTTTTGGGTCCTGCTCATCCGGACGTAGCCAAACAATTAAATAATTTGGCCTTATTGTGCCAAAATCAAGGAAAATATGATGAAGTGGAAAAATATTATATGCGGGCTTTGGAAATTTATGAAAAGAAATTAGGACCCGATGATCCGAATGTTTCAAAGACGAAAAATAATTTGGTAAGAAAAATTGATTTAATTTTGGGAAATATTTTGAGAATAAGATGGATTTTTTTTCAGGCGTCCGCCTATTTGAAACAAGGGAAATATAAAGAAGCAGAAGTTTTGTACAAGCAAATTTTAACGCGCGCTCATGAACGAGAATTTGGCGCAATTACGGGCGATAATAAACCAATTTGGCAAGTGGCCGAGGAGAGGGAAGAGAATAAGCATAAGAATAAGGATAACGCGCCGTATGCCGAATATGGAGGTTGGCATAAGGCTGCCAAAGTGGACAGGTGGGAGTTCGAGGGGTTGGGGTTCGATTCCCGCTCGGGGTTAAAGAAGATTGTTTTGTAGTCCAACAGTGACGACGACGTTGAAAAATTTGGGCGCTTTGTATCGTCGTCAAGGCAAGTACGAAGCGGCTGAAACATTGGAGGATGCGGCTTTACGTGCGAAAAAGCAGGTATGATGTGTGGAGTCTGACGAATTGTGTGGTCCGAGTCCGTGCTTGCGTTGATTAATCACTAGTCGAAGTGAATTTCTGGTTTTCCCTTTTTCGACACCTGGCACGAGGGGGGGGGGGTAGCTGAGTGACCTTATCGGCGAGGCTTGCGTGTGCTGGATGGACTGGCTGGTTGACTAACGCCCTTTGGTTTTTCTCTAACGCAGTCATTGGACGCCTTGCGGCAAGCCAAAGTGGCCCAGTTATTGGGTTCGGAGATTACGACAGCTTCGGTTATGTCAGCATCGACTGTCGGAGGAGGAGGTGCGACGGATAATGTTAGTAAAAATCGATCCAGAGCTTCTCGTCCGCCAACTCCCGAACAACAAAAAGCTTGAATAAGGTACGCCTAGTCGATGGATAATTCGGTATTTGCAATGGAAATTTGATTGACAGGGGCGGAAAAATTTTCATCTTAATAGTTAGGATTGGATGGGTTGCTTGGGGTGGCAGTGTGCGAGCGTGGCATGGCTTACTGTGCAGTGCACTTACGTCTAGTCTGTGTCTTTTATGTCGTTTTCTAAGTTTGATCACATTTTTACATTGTTTTCGCACTTTGGCAGCCTCGAGGTGTTGATATGAGTGGCTTGATGGGTCAGTCAACTACGTCGATATCGGACGAAATGGGTGCGGCTCAAAGACATAATTCGAATGGAAGTCGAATGCAAAGCTCAGGCATTGGATCGAAGATTATTAAAGCTGCTTTCGGTCATTAATTATCTGGTCGCAAATAGCTTTCGGTGTTTTTTATGTTTGGACGGCTGGTGATATGATTTGGGGGCACGTTTAATATGATGGTTGTGAAGGGGCAGCCGAAGGTTATTTTGTTGTATATGTGGTGTATTGTTTGAAGAAGGCAATCGATCGAGTCGTGTCCTGGCACTGGATGGGCACACGGGGCCATCATCATTGTTCTTTTTAGTGTCACAATGCCAAAGCGATCGGCGCGACCGAGACGGTGGCTGATGGTTAAGAAAGTATTCAGCTTTATTTATTCGAGAAATCGTGCTTATTTGAGAGTGGTGACTCGTAGTGCATAGCTGTGTCAATGTGTCGAATGTGTGTGAGGACTGTTTTAGATCGTCCCGGGCCTCTGACAACTTTTGCTCGTCCCGTAATTTGGTGCCTTAGGGAAACACTGACAAATTATCAGTCGCCATGAAATGATTGAAATTAGAACTGTCATGGTGGAACAATTGTTGCCAGGCCGATGGACGCGTTTGTAAGTGCTTTCCAATTCGTGCTGTCTCGCACTTTCCACGATCTCCTTCCTATTCCATTCCCACTGTCCTATCAAAGCTATCTTATTTGCGATTGATGGCGTGTATGAAATTGTAGAATTTAATAAAAGTTGTCTACGTGCACATGCATACGAATGTAAGACTGTAATGTACAAATCCAATTCACTAAATTAATACTCAAAATTGATTCATTAAAACACATTCCACTTCTTACCCATCGACTGCCATTTCCTCATTTTTGGCGGCAGCTTTCGATTCTGATTCTTTCAGTGGCGTGCAGGCATTGTGATCGTGTGAACCATGTTTCTTGGTTCCGTCAACTGATGCTCGTTTGCTGGCTTTCATAGCGTGTCTTTCTTGTTTTCCTAAAGAATTTGTTTCATAAAATTGGAGTCGCGGTATTGCTTGGGCCAGCAACCACGACTAGACTGGGAGGCCGCAGGTTCAGTTCCCCCTGAGGAAGGCAGTTTAGTAAGGCCGTCGCTGGGTCGCCTGGCTGGTGGAGTGGTCAAAGGCTGTGTTATAGATTGCCTGGCAGAGCTGGAAACCGGCCGGCCCTGAGTTCAACTCTGGCTTTCCTGCGCCTCGATGGCAAGATAGGGTCAACTAATAAGCCCCCTAGCCCTCGAAAAAAGGGCTCAAAATCGACCCTCCCCTGGACCGACCAAGATGGGTTAAAAAGGTCCTTCGCTGGCCTTGCACACCGCGACTCACCCAGTACCGTCCAGACGGCGAACGAGGTACTCGAACACCAGTCGGGAAGGTCTCTTCTCCCTGCTCGCCCAGTATATTGGGACACTGTGCTGGCACAGGATGCCCTCGGGAGACGGGGCTGCCCAGGCCTCGTTTATCATATCATGACTGCCGGCTGGCTATAGCAGGGTTCATACAAGGAGCGGAAAATGCTTTTTGCACTTTTTTGGAGCGCTTTTTGCAGACAGAAATTAGATTTTCTTCTAAATTTCGCATTGTCCCACGACTAACAAATTAATTTTAACTGTTTTACTGGCTTCCAGCGCGTGTTCAGAAAAGTCGGATAACTCGAAAATTGGAACCCTTTAAATGCAACCTCAGTTTTCCCTGATTTTGGGTCCAAAATTTTCATTTGCCCTGATTTTCTTAGGTTTTCCAAGTTCTTCTCGAATTTGCTGACTTTTTCAGCCTTGTATAGGCCAAACAATTGGATATCCCACGGGGCCCAACCCACATAAATTTAAAAACCCAGCACTTACTTTTTTTCTCTAAAATCTTTTTCCTCCATTTTTCCCATTGAGATAATTCAGCTCTAACTTTCAAATACATATCTTTCAATTCCGTAATATGCGTTTGCATTATTTGAATTTTTCTCTCGCTATCCAAATTATCATCTGAAAACACCACTTGTTTTCTTTTTTTTGAATTACAATTTCACAAAACTTACCGATAACATTGAAATTATAATTTGATTTGTACTTGTTCGGATCAGCTTCCATTTCGGCCTGAATCCGATGCCTTAATGCGTGCAGGCTATTCGGATCGCGTGGGCTATTGCCCTCGTTATGTCTGCCCGACACGCCACCATTACCGCCGTGATGTCCACCCATTTCGTTATCCGAATCCACTAAAATACAAGACAATTTTTCCGACATCTGCCCGCCTCATGGTCCGACACAACCTACCCTAAGCCCCCAGCCTCATCAGATTCTTTACTATCTAGAAACATTTGGCCAAAAAGAAATTTTTACGGAATGGAGGCCATCAAGCTACAATTTTGCACGCTGGATACGTAATCCCAGAGACACGGGTTCGAATCCCATTCAACCCTTTTTGCATGGTCTCAATTGAAATTACTTTTTATTAAAAGCGCTTCCTATTCTAACCAAAACTGAAGCAGCAGAGAAGCAGGTCTCTGCTGCTTCAATGTTCAAAAAAACCTAAATTTTTCGCTTTTTATCTGCAAGTTTCTTCTTCTCACGATCAACCCCCTCCCCTTCAGTCCCTTCCTGTCCCTCATTCTAGACTCGCTTACCATCTCTTTTAGCCGCCTTGCTCGCCGCAGTTCGACTTCTATGATCAGTCACCATTTGCGAATAATTTCGTCGTCTTCGACGCGTCTTCGTCGATCGACTTTTACTTCCACTCGGTCCAGCCGTCGTCGAACTGCTTGGCGTCTCCTTTCGAATTTCACTTTCCTTTGCCGACGTGGAATCATCGGTTGGCACATCGACATTCTTCGTCAGCACGTCCTCGCCAGCACTGTCCGATTTGCTCTCCACATTCGTTGGTTTACTCTCTTCAGCAACGGGCGTCTTCTCTTTTTCCACTTCATTCACAACCGCCACAGTCTGCCTCGATGTCTCGGCCTCCACGCTTTCCATAGAAACGTCCAATGATGCCGCCGACGCAATCGTAGCCGCCGTTTCTTCCACTTCCGTTTTCACAATACTCGTCGTTATTGTCGTCGATTCGGGTTCAGTTTTGGACTCCTCATCGTCACTTTTGATCGTTTCGTGTTGTTTCATCAATTCTTCTTCGATCGACGCTTTAACTCCTCTCAATCGTTTCGATATTCGTCGACTATTATTTCCAGCATTGCTCTTCGTCTCCTCCTCCTCATCCGACTCATCCAATGATCGTTTTCGTTTGTGACTCGAATTCGACGCATTCAACGTTTTTCTACCTCGTTTCGGTGCCGGAATCGTCGCCTCTTCGCCCATCCGATCTCGAGATTCAGTAGCGCTAGCCGATGCTGGCCTTTTCAAAGACGTACTCGCTGCCTGAGTATCGATCGTCAACGATTGATTTGTCGGCGATTTCGGTTTGTACGACGACAATACAACGCCTTCTTTTCCCGACTCATCTCCCTCATCTTCAATCGGCGTCGCCACTGTCGCCGTCATCGTTGTTGTTGTCGGCGCTTCCGATTTTCTCCAATGACTCGTCGAAATTGACGATGTTTTTCGAGTCAAATTCGTCTGCGATCCATCTTCATTATTCGTTGTCATACCGATCGGTAAACTATGCGTCGATCCGCCCGACGATCGTCGTCGACGCCAAAACGGTCCTTTTTCATGCGCATTCGATCGACTATTCGATCTGATCATCTTCTTTACACTAATCGAACTTCCATTCTCTCCTTGATCATTATTACTCACTCCACTGTCCGACGATGCCGCCGTAATCGACGAAAGTACTTCGACGATCCTCGATTTTGGTACCGCTTCATCGTATCGCGTATTCCAACCCAAATAATGCACAACATATCGATTTTCCGATTCGATCTTCACAATTTTCGCTTGATACAATTTCCGATGACTACCCGAACCATAATGAACTTTCACTCTGGCACCGACCACCAATTCTTCATCAGCGATCGGCGGATGAGGTGGCGCCGGTGGAGGCGACGGCGATCGTTCATTCGATGCTTCACGCGACTGACTCATTTTCGGTGACACTCGCCCACTTGGTGGCACATTGTCCGACGAAATCGATTTGGCAACCGGAATCGAAGCGGCCGATGATTTCTGCGTCTTCGCAGGTTTCTCACTGATCTCTTTGCTCGTAGTCGACACTTTTGGCACTGAACCTTGTCTCCGAGGTGCATCCGGCGTTGTCTCAGTCGCCTAAAATCACACACAACATGACATCACACACCCCACGGCCTTATCATAAACTTACCGGTTTCAATCCCGATTTCGAAGCGTGTCGTTCCCGCCTGCCGACTCTTCCTCCACTGGCCGGCGTGTTGACATCGGACAAGGCGCATCCGAGCTTGCGATAGAACGAATCGAAACTGAATAAGTATCTGAAAAAGGTGCAAAAAGTTTTCCTACAGTCTAGCTTTGATAAAAAGCACCAAGGCCCATTTCCCCTATTCTGAGACGACCATCCCCTCCAGAGAAAGTATGACGGTCAAGCTTTGGGAGACATGTGACAGAAATACCACAGAAAACAAGCATGTGTCAACCAGAAAGCTGGACAGGTATCGATCCACTACCACGTCAAGTTTCAGGGCACCTAAGGCAATATCATTGAAACCCGAGAGGCTGGACTAGACAGGTAACCACGGGCAAGACACACCTACCAGAAGCCACTGCACTCTGCAGCCTGTGTTGTTGCGAGCTGCCTATGTTGCCTATGGTAGGGGCAAGGTCTGCAAGCTAGGAGCCATATATAGCAGTGCCCCCTCCCTGGCCCAGGACAGAGGATTCGGAGTGGAGTCTAGGTTTTGGATGCTGTGCGGCAGTAAGGCCCTTCCCCGAGACGACCATCTCACAGAGAAAGCACGACGTTCAAGCCACTGCCAGTTCAATCTTTTAGAAACCTATGTGTCTGTTTGATGGTCAACCAGAGGCCGCACCCAGAAAGCTGGACAGGTATCGAGCCACTGCCACGTCAAGTTTCAGGGCACCTACAGCAATATCACTGAAACCAAGCAGAGGTGACACGCCAACAAGGGGCTGGGCTGCGTAGGTACCCACGGGCAAGACATCCAACCAGAAGCCACTGCAGCCTGTACTGTTGAGAGACCTGCCTATGTTGCCTCTGGTACGAGTACGGGCAAGGCCTGCAAGCTACAGTAGGAGCCCGTACGAGCACAGGGGTCGTGGGGTCATCTAATCGTGAGAAGTCATGGGCCCCTGGTCACGTTTTAATTAACCCCTACCTCGCAATCCCATGGAAGACCTCCTAGGCATGAAGTCTAATGAACCTAGCTCCAACCAAACCCCCTAAAAGCGACTTCATACTTGGTACGTAGCGACTCCCATGTAAAGCTTCGCTCACGATTCTCATACAATAAGTAAATTTTAGGTGCTATGCAACAGCTATCTTCATCAAAAAAGCGTCAAATCATGAAACGGCGGGAAAATTTGCAAATATCACCCCAACCCCCTCCACGCATTTGGAACATGCCCATACTTTGCAGGAGAGGGAAGTAATTTGCAAACTTATCCTCCATTTCTGCCAAAACAGTGTATCACATTTTAATAAACCTGCGAGAATGGCACCTGCGATTCACATTATCTTTGGGCTTACGTCAGAGCCCCTCCCTATGGCAATGGGCCTGAGGACGTGCCTTTCCCACCTGCCTCCAAAAATGCAGGTTTCTGTCCCCAAATGCACCTAAACTCCCCGACCTTATTTTTCCACAACTCATGGCTCATGGCAACCCAAACCAGGCAAACCGTTTTCGCCCACCATCCTTCGCCCCTTTTTTTTGGAATCCTTAACCGTCGCTATCGACCACAATCGCCTGTACTCGCCGTCTAAGACCCTTCTTTAACCCCATACCCACAAAAAACCAATCCATACTTGTAATAAGCGTTCTTGACCGCAGTCGCCACTGCTCCAGTCAATTTCATTTTCTTAATCACCGTTTTCCATTCCGCTTTGTGACAAACTCGATTATATCCGCCCAATTTTTTTACAGTATCGTAGAACAAATACAAATCGAGTTCCTTGCCTGCCAATACGGGCGCTTTGTTGATCGGCGTTCCACGTTCGTCCATAAATTTATACAATTGGGCCACAAAACGATCCTTCTTTTCAGACGCCACCGCTGCAGCACCCCCTTTTCGACGTGTTTGTTGCCGACGTCTCGGCGCTGTCGACGATTGCTGAGATAGGCCACTCGTATGTCGAGATCTCGGCACTTTCCGTTGTTTCTCCACGCTCGTACTCGGCGTGTCTTTGCCAATTCGACCACCAACTTCTGGACTTTTTCGATCATCCGAATCAGATTCGTTCGACTTCTCATCTTCTTCCTCTTCATCAGTCTCTGACGAATCCGATTGCTCCTCAGCTTTTTCACTTGTAATCGATCCTTCCGCACGAGTCTGCTTTCCAGGAGCTGGCGATTGATCGCCGGTCAACGCTGAACCGGGCGATGCGGCTACATCGGCTGACGAAGTGATCGAACCTGGCGATGATAAACGTTCAATAAGAGCATCGTCTTCATCGACGGCTGTTCGTTCGCCCAACAACAATTCACGATCCCAATGCACTGGCAATTCATCCTTCTCCAAATACAGTATCGCCTTTTCCACAGCTAAAATGACAATAGATTATGAAAAATCCAAAACACAATTTGGCGTAACGCACGAAAACTTACCGACTTTAATCGTTGGCAATTCTACTTTCTTCCCTTTCGTCAAATTAAATTCTTGAACTCGCGACTTTTGTACGACGAGACTAAAATCACAAAATCAATAGCCGATTCATTAACAAAATTAAACGACTTACTATCGTCCGTCCTTGAAACTTCGCACAAGATATTCGTCGCTGGTACTAATCTTTAAATTTTTTCTGATTTTTGGACTGACAATCAGAGCAGGAAACCATCGCCGTGAATCCGAAGCGATACCTTGCTCATAAACGCAAACCACACGTCCGAAATCCGACGATTGACTGCCGCCATAAGCGCCGTGTTGAGTGCGGCTACGTTTCGATTCGCTTTCAGCACCGCTAGCAGCTTCGTCCACATCGCCAGCACGACTGGTCGATCCTGCAGCTGTTTCGTCCTCGTCCGAAGATGTGGTATCCGATGCCGTATCCGTTATCGCAGTTGGTGCCCCAAACTGTCTTCGTCGTCGACCACCTTTCCTTCGTCCCAAAACTGGCGCTCCAAATTGTTCAGGTTTCGTCAACGGCATGACATCCAAACTCTGAAAAAGATCATGTACGATTATTCAGATCTCCCAGGCATTTTCGACGACCAGCACTTACCTCGCTGGCATGAAAATGTTTTCCACCTTTCAAACACATTTGTGTTCTTCGAAGAACTTTTTCATCGCCATCATCAAATTCTGAAACGATAAAATCAGACCTGAACATCGCAGCGGAGAGTTCACAAATTCAAACGAATATTTTCGTAGGTTGGCCAATAACTCTTTTTCCACACCAGGCGAGAAGAAAAAAGTTTCCATAAAAAATAAGCACACCTACCGACCGTGTATGTACTGCAGTCTTTCACACTTTGGATAACAGCGCTGACCACTTGCTTCGAATCAGGATGTGTGGCATCGACGAGGGCCCCTACTCGAATGGTTCCCTTCACCGCACTCTCGTCCAGAACTGCGCTTCCGCCAACAGCATCTTTGAAATTTACCTGAAAAAAATATCGTATTTTTCTGAAATAAAGATAAAAATTAGACTACTTACTTTACATTTCACATTTCGTACGACTTTTTTCACTTTTGCTTCACAAAATGCTCCTTTAAATTTTGCACTGATCTCTGTTCCGACTGGTAAAAATGGCGGTTCATCCGACTGGAAAAGAATCGAAAAGGGTTTGGTGAGATAGTGAAAAGTGGCGAAAACGAATCTGAGTTTTAATTAACAGCACTTGACACTTGGCAACGGTATTTTTAAAAGTTGCGCACTCGTTCCTTTCTGGCTCACTTCGGCTCAATCCGGAACACCCAAAAGGTTTAGGGGTAGATTCTAGGATAGTTTTATCTCTTTGTTAAAAAACCAGGATTTTAACAACGCCGTCTATCTTTTTCCTTGGATATCGACGAGCCTTAGCAATGCGCTTTTAAAAAAAAATTGAAGCCCCATTGAAGAATTTTTTCTGAGCGTGTGAATCAGGACCCATTTTTCGTAGACAATACTTTTATCGTAAGCATGTTTGCCCGTTTGCTGCCCCTGCCGAAAACTCATGCCAAAAACAATTGGGCAGGATTATATAAATGCGAAATCGAGGTGTTCCGGTTCCGGTGAGCTGTGAGCCGTGAGCCTGATCGTGCCTGCAAAAGGGAAGCTTAAAACTCACCATCTTTCCAGTTTGATCAGGTCGGTCAGAGCTCGAACGATAAAATTCTTAAACTGTTCGACCGAATCGTCGCCGAATTGGAACTGCAGAAGAATCTATCTATCTACTGAAATATGTCCGCCGACCGACCTAATAACTAGAGCCTCGAGCGGTCGTCCACAAGGCGAGTTTTTACAGTATGCCATCCTCGCACACTGCTGATGCTCAAGTACGAGAGTCTTAGGCGGGTAAGCGGAACATTTGATTTTGCGCAGCGCATGAGCCGCGTGGTCACGTTGACAGGACCTCGGAAACGCGTAATTATTGCCCGTTTGCCTCAACCTCCACCCCCGTGTTCGGGATCAAATAGTTCAGCCAGCGAGAGGCGGCGGTGCTTCAGCTGCCGGTGTGGTGGCGCAGACTCGGCTGGACTCGGCGACGATCCACCACCTTCCTCGGGTTGAGCCGCGTCCGCTTCCTTGAACAGAACGAAGATGCGGTAGAAGAGATAGCAGAGTATCAGGTACTGAAACATGGTCGATCAGTGACACCACTTGACCACCACCAGACAACTGTTCACGAGCACTCGCAACAACGGAATGAACCAGTTCAACTTTTCCCAGACACGGAACATTGCAGTGTAAAGTCATGACCCATGCTTCGCATTTCCTACTTGACACTGTTTAGGAACCGCACGTGGCTCGCAAGGGGGCCTCTCAATGTCCAGATTCGGGCTTCTTCAGATTCGAATTGAGAAATAAAAAGAGCATGAAAAACATGAACCCCGAGTAGGAGTCGAACCCCCACTGCTGGGACTTCCAGAATACTGTCCAGCACTATACTATTTCCTACATATCCACACGTTGCACTCCCTCTGGCACTCCACCCCTACTGCAGTCAGGAGTCGACGCAGGCCTTGCTGCTCCCAGGACAGTGTGCAATGTGCGAGCGAGGTCTGCACCTGCTGCGATGCATTATTGTGCGCGTGCACATGAGCAGACGCTCGGCTAATGACCACCGAGCGTCCTCTTTTTTGATTGATTATTTGATGGGGGGACGGAGGGTGCCAATTCGTCACTCGAATGCCAGCCACATTTTAGGCCTCGCAGCACAGCTGTTTGCTTTGGGCGCGTCCATCGTTTGATTTGCACACAAAAATCGGATGGCTGCCAAAAAACCATGGCCCTATTCGTTCCTTCTCTAAAAACGACCATCAAATGTGCAGTTGTGAAAACATCAGTTTTTCCACATTCTTGTGTGCCCTTCTGTTTCCTTCTCTTCATCCCTTTGGCCCAGGCTTTGCTCATTCTCGTCTGTCCTCTTATCAAAACACTCTTCGTATCGCCGTGGCCAATGCACGCTGGCCGTGTGCTCAGGTTGGACTGGTGATAAGATGTTGTTTTCCCAGACCCTATTGCTAAGTGATACTCAGGCCGGTGTCCATCCGTGTTAGCATAGCCCTAAATATAGTCGCCATAACAGAACCTCGAGGCTGGCACGTTGCGACGATCGAGTGTCCGTCAGTGCCAGGCGTAACATAACATCTCACATTCGCCCACTGTCCAGCTGCTTCTTCTGTTTTCAAGCTAAGGATTTTGTTTTTCAGTCCCTTTGATGAACTTTTAGTTTTAGCTTAGCCATAATTTAAATTGTTTTTCAATTTTCTCTAACCAGCAAGTTTTTTTGAATTTCCCGCCTTCACGTATTCGATTGTGAGGATCGCTTTTTCTATGTTTGAATTTCCCGCCGTAATTCGATTTTCAAGTTGGCGCCAGATCAATTTTTTATGGCCATATTGAACTGCTTTCCATTTGCAACAACTTGCGATATCTAATTTTTTATTTTCCGTCTTGACTGTTTTGATTATCAGGATCGCTATTTCTATGTTTGAATCTCGCGCCTTTACGTTCTCGGTTATCCGGGTGTCCGTATTTTCGAATTTCCCGCTTTTTTACGCGATTTTTAAAGGCGCCAAATCATTTTTTAAAAGCCATTTTAAATTGTTTTTATATTTTCAACGGTTTTTGTCTGTCTCATTGGCATGCAGCAACTACATTTCCAGCCTTTACTTTTATTATTATTAGCTACTCTGATTTTGAATCTGCCGCCCCAACTGAGCTTCCGTCAAATTGATTTTTCTCGCCGTTTTGAATTTTTTGAATTTCCCGCTTCGGTTCTGGATGCTCAGGTATATAATTTCAAATCTCCCACCGTTCTTGCGATTTTTAAATTCGCGCCAATTCTTTTTTAGGGCAGCCATATTGAACTGTTTTTCCATCGTGCAATATCTTAAATTTTTTGAATTTCCCGCCTTTTACTTTTTGATTATCTTGAGTGATATATCGTATCTATTTTCCAATTTCGAATTGCGATTTTAATTGGCGCCTAATCAACTCTTTGGGATAGCGACTAAAACTGTTTTTCCATTTTTAACGATTTTTGTGCGTCTGGTCTGCATGCAATTGCAATATCTTACATTTTATGAATTTCCCGCCTTCACTCACTGGATTATTAGGTACTCTAATTACGAATCTGCTGCATGAATATACTATAAAGTCATAATATATCCATGATCTGCTGCCCGGAATGAATTTCCGCCAAATCAATTTTTTTAGCCATTCGAAATTTTCGAATTTCCCGCCCTGCTTAAGTTCTGGATTTTCAGGTACATAATTTCAAATCTCCCGCCGTTCAAATTCGATGAATGTTTGATACATTTCGATAATTGTACTCCGCGCTCGAGGCTAGCTGTCATCTGGATCGCATTCCTTTCAGGTGACTACCCCAAATTGATGACTATGACGACCCATTTCCATCGCTGTCCTTTATCACCCCGATTTGTGCACGTGCCAATGGCATCAATGCTTATTGGACCCGTGCCAATCGCAAATGCAATGCGTCACTTCCGCGGAGTGCTCTCGAAAATCGACCCATTCGCCCCACTCCAGGGGGGGTGGTCGCTCGCATGTTTTCGATCTCTCAATGAACGGTTTTTTGACACGATAGCAAGCTGTTTCACTCGTCGAGTCGAGAGGCTGCTTTGCTTTGCTCGCACGTGATTGAAGAAGACCCAGTTGAGTTGATGGTGTCGTCGCGGTTTGGCACGAGTCCATTTCGCTTCAATAAACTCTAATTGAAATTGTCTTTTTTTCATGCTCCTCATTATCTTTATGACATTTAGGGTTCTGATGGATGCCCCTAGTCGTCTATTTTTCCATGCTTCCTATCGACTTTCTTCTCTTCTGGTAAACATTCGACGAGAATGCCGACTCGTCTCGTCGTCTTCCATACTCGTCGTCGGCGAGCTGAAAGCAGTCGTTCATTGTTGAGCGGGCCAAAACGTTGGGCCGTGCGAAACTGTGCTCACCTGCTTCCTACGATTCAATATCCTCCTTCTCGGGTCTGGTTTTCCCCATTCTCCTCCCATTCGTATTGGCTCGCCGCCGAGTACTCGTAAATAATACCTACTCGCCAAGGGGGGGGGGGGGGGGGGCCGGGGGGGGGGGGGCCCCATAAAATCTATGCCTACTCACTGGCCCCATCCATTCCATAGTGAATGTCTGGTCGGCATCTGTGCACAGTCGGTGAATCGTTTCCTGATTCGTGCCCCGTCTTGATAGTTTTTCTTACATTTTTTCAAAAAATTCTTGCCTTTTTAGGTTAAACGGAGATCGAGACCGGTGACATCTGTTTGCAACCACGATTGGCAATTTCCCATTTTCCCAACCCGTCTATTTACATTGGGCGACGGAGAGACGAGGCATCAAATTTGACCGAGCTGAATACCATGACGACTGCCATCCCACAAAAACGACCTCTCCTACTTCTACACAGGTGCACTGAATGTACCACTTTCTCATTGACGGTAAGTTTACCCGTTGGTCACCAACACAGGTTTAGTCTCGATCTTTTCTCCGGACTTGTGCAAAAACCAACACAAGAGCATCATTTCTTCCGTGTAGTCCAACGTGTCATTTTTTCCACTTTTTCTCCCCCTCCTCTAAACATTTAGCTGACAATGGTGAATCCGCTTCAATCTGGTTCTATTCTCTTGGCCCATTCTCTAGACGCAGTGTCAAAATGTGAAAAGAATTGACGAACGAGGGCGTACAATAGCACTTTTTTGGCACTTTTTCAAACTGCGCTAAACTCTTTTCTAACATAAACGAGAGTGAAAGGCGCCAAGCGACCTTGCTTATCTTCTTATCGCGCCAAGTTTTTTCCATACTTTCAAGGCTAGCTTGAGGTTTAAACTTTTATACTAGGCCTTTAAGGTTTTATATTAGTCACTGACTGTCTCGTGCTTGTTGCATTGATGCCAATGCTACTCTCGCCATCACCACGTCATGTCCGCCCTGATTTCTAGGCTTTGCTCTGCACCTGCTCTTCTTGGCATTAGCATTGGAAAATAGCCTGGCTTTTTCGATTGGTCGTTTGCTGAGCTCCCTTTTTTAGTGCCTTTGAGATCAGAAGGACGATGATTAGTGTCTTGGCTTTTACAAAGGGTGTTTCCAAGGTCTTTTGATAAATTGACGCTTTTTGATAGTAGAATCGTTGGGCTCTTTCTTCATTATTCATTTGGGTACCTGGACTGATTCCTGGTTTAAACTTGCGCCTACTATTCGTACGAACTTGTATGGCCTGGCCTGTGCAGTATTTTTGAATTAATTTTTCATAACATCAGTGTCATCTTTGCTGGCCCAGGTGGCCCCAATAATAACACCGGTTCTCAATGCCGTCCCAGGAACAGAATATGAATAATATATTTTTGTGTTGCCATATAAGGCTAGTCGAAAGTGGCTGTCTTTCGTACACGTACGTGCGTAATTGTATGTGAAGCCAAATTGGCCAGGTGCCACACAAGCACAGGAGACGTAGGGATTGCTCTTGGCTCTTGTCCAATCCGTAGTTGAGTCTTTCTTTGGCTAGGGTGAACGAAGAATTGTTCTTTCCAGGCCTTGCCATCAATTAAGTACCAATCGCAACGGAATCTCGACCCACTTCAACAACGATTATCGCGTCTTCGATTCGGCAGTGCCCCGCCGACTATCGCTGAGAATGTGAGCACTAGTTTAGACGATGGGTCAGTGTTCGAAGAGGAGGAGGAGAGTGCAATGGGGAATGAGCAAGTCAAGAAGATATCCGTCGATGAGAATAGTAGTGGCACGAGTGGCCATAGTAGCCTCGAAGATTCGCCCGTCAGTCGATCCGATTCGCCCAGTCTGATCGTGAGAGTGACCGGTTCAGTGAAGACTGGCGTGGATGGGCAGGACGAGAAGGACGTGATGGCGGCTGGAAGACTGTCCAAGGCTTTACGGCATCGATCCGTGTCCGAATGCGAAGGAATTTCAAATGCACCTATAAAAGGTAAGGGACGTATTCTGGGGCTTGGGTTCACCACTATGGGTGAGGATTGTGATGGCAAGAATTTGATTTTGTGGCCACTGACGATGAGCTGAGCCGAGCCGACTCAAAGTTGTAGTCTGGCTGCTCACCTATTTGCTGGTATGACATACTCCCTTCCACTGATCAAGGGTCATTGATAAAGGACATACGCAGTCAGAAGTGGGGAGGGGTTGAAGGATTTGAGACAAAGACGGGATGGGTGGGGTAGTGAAGAGAAGACCGCTTCTCGGTTCACACAGGTCGAACCATATCAGCTGCGGCTGCGGCTGTAAGCGGTTCGGACTCGGCATTCTTCTTTGCGTCCTGCTTGGGGGCGAGTGGCTGGACTCATCCCGGGCTAGATCCCCGGTGATGGAGGTCGGTTTGCGAACCATAAACCCTCGCTTACCTTACACGCACGCCGTGGGTGACTCACCCGGTACCGCCGGGGTGCTCTGAGTGAAGAATCTCGTCTGTCGAACACAGGGCTCACAGCCCAGCCGCCATCGTCCGAGGAAGTCGGTGCGCAGTCCAGGATCCCCTCGCGTGGAGGTGCTCCTAGTGGAGACACGCAGAGGGACGCTGCCGTGAGAGCTAGTCCCCGCATAGCCTAGCTTAGAAGGTTCGACTACTGGCTGGCTAAGGCACCGGCTTCGGCCAAAAACTTTAAAAAGCCATCCAAACCCATGATCTCAGATCAGTTTTATGTCGCACTGGCAGCCCTAGTGCGACAAAGATGAGGATCACATCACGAGGGGACTCTTGACAAATAAATCACAATAATCACACTCCTCCCTGTGCCCCCTGTCCCCTGCATTCCCTACCCATAGGCTGGCTCAAAAGGTGGGCTGCCCGATTATCTTCTAACGTTGGGCCCATAAATGGAGTCCTCCCTGCGCCCCGGCCCGTAAGCTGGCTGTAAAGATGGGTTACCCCTGTACCAAGTTGGAAGTCTGCTATGGGTTACCCCTGTATTAAGTTGGAAGTCTGCTATAGGTTACCCCTGTACCAAGTTGGAAGTCTGCTATGGGTTACCCCTGTACCAAGTTGGAAGTCTGCTATGGGTTACCCCTGTACCAAGTTGGAAGTCTGCTATGGGTTACACCTGTACCAAGTTGGAAGTCTGCTATGGGTTACCCCTGTACCAAGTTGGAAGTCTGCTATGGGTTACCCCTGTACCAAGTTGGAAGTCTGCTATGGGTTACACCTGTACCAAGTTGGAAGTCTGCTATGGGTTACCCCTGTACCAAGTTGGAAGTCTGCTATGGGTTACCCCTGTACCAAGTTGGAAGTCTGCTATGGGTTACCCCTGTACCAAGTTGGAAGTCTGCAATGGCTTTTGTGGAAACGTTGCACTGGCGATGCTACACAGAGATGGTCAAATTTGGTTTTTAGGAATCCTCAAACGTCATCCGATCGTTCGCTCATTGTCCGAGTGTGCCAATGAGAGTATGCTCGAGGGGGCTAGTAACGAGTGTCTGTACACGAACGACGCGTCCGAATCGGCCGAAGATGATGGCGACTCGGATCAGCCTCAATCACAACCCAACGATAATCTGCTTCAATCACCATCGTTTAAAAAAACGGTTCGATTCAACGATTTAGTTCAACAAACATTATTTCGTCCGAACTCATCGATTCTTGGACAAAAGAAGAAACATGATCGAAAACATACCAAAAGCAGACGAAAACGTACAATGTCCAATACTGATTCAAAGATTGGCGAGACGAATGGAAATGGGAACGAGAACGTGATGAGTATAAGTCATATTCGGAAAGGCAAAACGGGTTCGATGAGTGAAAGCGATGAGAGACGGGGTGCGAAGAAGAATGCAGTCATGGAAGGCAATACTCGATATGCTGGGTTCCTGATCGGCCATCAGACCATTGATTCGGCTTCGTGCAATGCGAGCGAACAGAATCATCGAAGGCACGCTAGCGGCGATAGCGCCTTGGGTGACGATGAGGGAGAGACGGGTACCAGTGCTATGCTGGGCCAGTGTGCTGATCAAACGGTGGGTGAAAGTGCAGCTAGGATTCGGTGTTTGGATAGTGGAATCGATGATTTCTAATCGGGTATTGATCGGTGGGTGATCAAAGTGGGGAAAGCATTTGTTTGTGAAAAATCAATTTATGTAGTTTTCGAATAGATTCTAGTAAGTTAGTCGAGCCTCAAATTTTGCTTTTGCGGTTTTTTTTGAAGGATCGTGTAGGAAATTTAGGTTTTTTGAAATAGTTTATTTTGTAACAGCTTTTTTGCACTGACCAACTTTAAATACCACATTCGTTCAGGATAGGAGTTTTGTGCGTCTGTTGAAATTGGTCCTTGTTTGAGGAGGGCGGGTGTAGCAGTTGTGGGCCCATGTATGTTAGCTGACTGCCTGGATGACGAAGCGACATTTCCATCGGGTATGGTACAAATGAGTGCCCCATGTATGTAGTGTATATTGGCAGTTGCACGGAGGTGTGTGGGTTTGGGCTCGCAGTGTCAAAAATTGCCTGTGCTGATGATTCTGTGGAGTGTTTTGACTCCAATTGTTGCAGGCTTGTTCTGGTTGCACCGTGTAGGAGTGTGTGGGCTCTGATGACGTACAAGGAACTGAATAGTGTTGGTTCATGTTGTCATGACGGGTAGGTATCTTGAAAACTGCGCAATGCTGATGGCCGCGTGTCACTGTTGCTTGTTGACAGCTGCCATTGTTATGTATAGACTGTACACTTGGTTGACGTGGATTTCTTGGATGCTACTTTTCGATACTGATGCGGGCTATGTTGAATAGGTATTGCTGCGAAGAATGTGTGTATGGTTGGAGGGTTGCTGTGGGACGAGTGGGACCTGGGCAGTTGTCAAGTGGTCGATTAGACCAGCCTATTCGACACCTGCATCGAAAATGATTATATTCTGAGCTGCTGACCTCGAGTCGGTATTAGCGATGTAGAGATGATGGTTGGGCGGAGGGGTCTTCGATTTGCGCGGATTACTTGTTCGAAGAGAGTCCACTCACGTCAGCATCTGTTGACGGATGTGTCTTACGAAGTTGTGCGTAATCCAGGATCGTTAAAGGTGGTGTTTGAAACTACAGTGCACGGTATACTGCAACAGCGTGGGGACTTCGATGGGAAATTGAGCTGGTATTGGCAAACGATTAGGTCATAGTTCATATTTGTCTGCGGTGCCATAGGCATGCACGATGCGCACGTCCTGTGGAACAATGTGACAATGTGATTCATCCATTTTATTGGACTGATCTGAAGAAATTGTGGCAATGTCGAACACAAACGTGCCCACAGTAGAACCAGGCAGAACCTTTACCTTTGCTGACCTTGCGTGTTAAATCAAGAGCTTATGAAACCAGGTCAACATGTTTGGACTGCACACTGTCTCAGGCCCACACTCTAGTCCACTGAAACAGTTGCCCACGAAGCGACCTCTGGTGCAGTCCTTTGGCGTAGAGTCCTGCTTGCCTTGGACGTCCCTTGTTCAAGCCCCACCGATGGATAGCGGTTGGTGAAACCATCCCTCGCTGACCATGTATAAGGTGTGGGGGGGGGACTCAATTAGTGCCGGAGACGAAACTCGACACATGCATAGCCAGTCTGTAAGACGACTAGGTCCAAATTACTGGAGGGAGTGACCGCGCCAAACGCCCAGGGCAGCCTGAGCCAACGAAGTCTAGTCTAGCCTACTCCGAGGCTGAAGCATCACCATGACGGGTGACGCTCCCAGCTGCAGGCTCCGTGCAGAGTATAGATTGCCAGGCGTGCCTCTCCAAGTCTGTATTTAAAAAGACCATACTTAAGCACAGTATGCACACTTAGCAGGAGTTGACGCGCGCGTCAATGCCTGCCCAGCAGCCGGGCAGCACGAATGCATGAAGAGTTGCTTGGCTGTTGCAGGCCCCAGACCCCGCACCTGAACGTCGAGGGACCACTCAAATCTATGGATGAACCACGGACCTTTCCCAGTACTGCCCTCTGCACCACCTTACACTGGCATCACGCAGTCCACCGCAGACAGTACCTACCAAGAGATTTGGCAGTGTAATGACATTGCACTGGAGAGGAGCAGGGAGCGGTCGGGTCATTCCGTGTGCGCGGTGCCATCGAGACCAGTCGGGTGGTCACCTACAGCGTCCGTGAGAAGACTGACCATACGAAAATGGCTCCCCTGCACGGTTCGATGAT
Organism: Mesodorylaimus sp. YZB2_4; assembly: GCA_030248295.1. Taxonomy (NCBI): domain Eukaryota; kingdom Metazoa; phylum Nematoda; class Enoplea; order Dorylaimida; family Dorylaimidae; genus Mesodorylaimus; species Mesodorylaimus sp. YZB2_4. The sequence continues at coordinate 3,884 of JASANH010000652.1, read as the reverse complement.
GGAACTGAGCGCCAATTCGCCAGTCGTGGTCATGGCCCTCGTGGCGGCTGTGGCTATCATCGTGTTGGCGGGCTTGGTGGTCGCGACGTTGATGTGCGCCTGAGGTGGAGGAAAGATAGAAACGCCGACTTTGCTCGACGACCAACCAAAACTTCCACCCGCCACAGTGGCACCGACGAGCGATACGCCAGCACCCGCTGTGGAAGAAACGACTTGGCGGACAAACGGCCAGATCGGCGTCCTTGTTCGATGACTCAAAGGCTGCCAGCGTCGCTTCGTCGTTGCAACTCACCACTCAGGTAAGGGAGGCTACTCTCGCTAGTCATTTGCTCTTTGATTAGAGTATTTCCATCTTAGAAGTGCGCGATCCCCGAAGCAGACGACGATCAGAAACTGCGGCCTCGGAACGTGTAGGGCGTCAGTCTGGCCCTGAACAGCGTTCACACGGCGAGCGAGACTGCGCAACCGAGCGAGAGGGACGTCGTCAGCGTCGAATCCGCCTCCCTGGTTGCCAGCAAAAGCGTCGTCAACAAACCGAAAACAGTCCGTCGCGGTCCTCTGCGATCCCTGTCGGTGGCTGCTTCAAGCAGGATCGTGATCGGGAGTGATCCGTGATGACTCGTTTGATCTGTGCTAGCCTCCTCGTGTGAATGTCGTGTGGACAGGATGGTCCCGTGTGCAGAGTGCGTGTGCTGTGAGTGCCGGATGGTGCACGAATAAAACTGGGGAAAATCGGAGATCAGGTCACTAGCTTCTTAAAAACACGTGCTTACTACAAAAATAAAAGCCACTATTGTGGATAGTTCTCGCATATGACCTCGGAATGTAGCACTGCCAACGAAGGCCACTATGGCAATTGGATTGATGTCAGCTGACAATATTGGACAATATGACCTTGTCGATAATCCAATGCAGTGGCATTTGCCAAAATGTGTTGCGTCGAACTATGTCGAGTTTTTGTTTGGTCCAGCATCTACCAAGTGGTCCAGATTTGGAGACTGATTCCTATATGCCTCGATATCTTGCGCAGAACCATGGCCCCGCGCAGCACTATCCGCTTCGCCACTATTTCTCGTATGGCTTCTTGATGATCGCCGTCGTACAAACATGAATTTGCGACAGCGACGAATCAGCCTCTCCACTCGGAGCACCTCGACGGTACCAGGTGAGTCGCATACGACCTGGCGAGCAAAGTCAGCGCTAGTCTTGCAAATCGACCTCCGTAACCAGGGATCGAACCCAGGGCGAGTCCAGCCTCTTGCAATCAAGCAATACGGGGAGACCAATGCTGAATCTGTCCACTTTGTCGCCTTTCTGCTAAAATGGGATTCACAAAAAACAGCAGTCATTTTCCTTCTTTGGGCTCCTCATCTACTTTACAATGCGAGTGCTCTGCTGTTATGGCCACCGACTGCTTGAACTGGCCAATCAAATTAGGCGAAACAGTCCTGAAATCGCGGATCTTAATTGCTAGCCTCGCCGCGCGGTCGGTCGGTCGGTCTCGTCGCCCCATCTGGCGACATGGGTTGCTGTTGCTCCCGAAATCGAAGTGACCGGAATTTGCGTCTGCCTCTCACGCTGGGTGCGCACTTACAGGGAAGGGTTCGACTCCCGCCTCGGTACAAAGTGATTGTCCTTAGCCCTCGAGTGCGCCTTATGGTGCTTGGCTATGGATAAAGTATGACATGACATGACATGGCGTTCGAGAAACCAAGATGATTCCAGGCAGCCAACTGAGCGGATTCAATCCCCGGGACAGTCATCCAACTCTGGTGTGCATCGCATTCGCTCCCGCACCCTGTCCTCAACGCGTATGACCAGCAATGTTTTGCTCTTCCGGTTTTTTGTCAATTAGCGCCAATTCTTTTTTTCAGGGCCAAAAACCGCAGAGGCGATCTACTAAGTGGCCTTGTGGGCCTATGAAGCGCGCTCGAGTTCGGAGATCTCGATGAGCAAAGGCGATCGAGCGATGTAAGCCGATACCGAAGATGACGCGTAAGTGTCCCACCTTTTTCTGTTTTTCTTCTCCAACTCCTGTTGGTTCCGTATTTAGCGGCCCAGAATGGGTGCTCCTAACGCACTCCGGAGGCAAGCGGACCGGAACTGGCTACGTCCAACGAAGCTTTGTGGCCAGAGTCGGGTCACTGGAAGCGGAACCGTGAGTGTCCGAATCAGGTCTACTATTTGTTTGTTGCGTCACTCAAGCTTTTTGTTGAATTTTAGCTGGTTTTTTGGGCGACTCAGTCGATACGCAGCGGACAAAATGCTGAAGTGGACTCCGCACGGCACATCCCTCATTCGACAACACGACAAGCTCGATGGCCACAACCGTGAGCAGGGTGCGTCGTGGGAAGAACGGTCTCGCTAGACGGCTCCCTTTTCAGGGTACGTTCTGGGCTTGCAAGCCTCACACAGCCCGAAGCACTACTTGATCACAAGTGAGCGCGAAAAAGGCCGCGAATTCCAGAGCATCGGTCGTAAGCAGTTCGCGTCGTTGCAGGAGCTGGTGTCGTTCTACAAAAGTGAGCTGGTTGGCCATTGTCTTTTGTCTCAGACTACGTTTTCTCATTTAGAGTCAGACGGCGGAGAGATTTGTCAAATTCTGATGAAACCAGTCCCGAAAGAAGAACCGAAACGGAGCGAGCTGTCGGTCGAAGTGCAAAAGAAGTGGCGAGAGATTACGAGAGAGCAACTGCGCAAGGAGGGGGAAGTGACCAGCGGCTACTTCGGCACCGTCTACAAAGGTATGTATCTGATTCATGTCAGCTCTCATCCCAGTTTTCTAAATTTTAACAGGCTGGGTATAATTTTACGGGGCAGTTTCTTTTCCAGCCACGTGGACGCCGCCCACTGGTCCGCCGTTGACAGTCTTGATGAAAGAGTTGAAGCATGGGCCGTCGTTGGGTCGTGCACAGTTCCCGGCCGAGGCGGTGGTCATGAAACATCTCACACACGTCCGCTTGGTCAAACTGTTAGGCGTGGTCAGTTCAGGAGCGCCCTACTGCACCATCACGGAATACCTCAAGGACGGCAACCTGCACTCGTTTCTGCGAAAACGAGTGGCAGAGTCGAAGTGGCTGGCGAAGAAGACGCTGATCGACATTTGTGCCCAGGTGACCAGTCCAGGTCCTTGGGAGCCCACTCCTTGGCACGTCAGTTTTAGATCGCGGATGGGATGGCGTACATGGAGACGAAGAAGGTCGTGCACGGAAATCTGGCTGCGGAGAACGTCCTCCTCGAGAAAGTTGTCGACGATTCTGGTCCGAAACTTAATTTGAAAGTCTCCGACTTTGGCTTCGCGCGAATGCTCGGCAGCACCTCACCAACGAAAACAGACAGTAAGCGGCGTTTGCTGACTAATATTTGAAACCTTTTCCGAGCGACTTTTCAGGCCGGCAGTTTCTCCCCGTGAAATGGATGGCACCCGAAGTCATAACCAAAGGCACTTTCTCAGGTACTTAAATGCGGAAACTCTGCCCCTGCGCCTGTCACCTTCTCGTTTCAGTGGCATCGGACGTGTGGTCGTTCGCCGTGGTCGCCCACGAAGTGTTCAACTACGGGGAGGATCCGTATCCTGGTAAGTGAGGTCCCCTCTGTGGCAGCCATCTTGCACATACTTGCGAGTATTCTTCCCATTTAGACATGACGCCTGAAGAAGCGCGTGCCTTCGTCGTGCAAGAAAGACGCTATCCTGATCGATACAACACCCCCGAGCCCGTGCAGCGCTTCCTGGTAACGTGCTGGAACTACTACTCCGCTGAGCGCCCCAGCTTCCTCCGCTGCTTCAGCTCCTTCGAAAACTTCTACGTCAACGAGCACCAGTACACCAAGGTGAAACCCCCCGATGCGCGTCGATGTGTGACATGTCGTGCCCCTTTGTGCAT